>JAGFPH010002505.1:6926-50920 GCA_018207615.1 Philaenus spumarius | reverse complement strand
AACCAAATTTACACCAGACATGTACAGAAGGCCTGTATAGATGCACAAAAATGGGTTTTGAAAAATTTTGAAAAACAACCCCCTTTTTGGCCAAACAACCCCCAAAAAATATATTATTTTTTTTTATAAAAAAAACGGCTCTAACGATTTTGATAAAATTTGGCTTATTTGTAGCCTTTAATGTGCCCTACCATATGCAAAAACCCGCACCTTTCTAAAAATTCTCGTTTAGCTAATAATAATAATAATAACTGATTTTTGGGGGTTTTTTGGCCATAAAGGCTGTTGTTTTTTTAAAAATTTCAAAACCGTTTAACGTGCATCTATAGAGACCTAATTGACGTGTTTGGTGCAAATTTGTTCAAAATCGATAGAACAGTTTTCTCTCTAGATAATATAATAATAATAATATTTATTAGTTAATCTCCAACTTTAATAAAAGTATACAAAGCTAGAGAGAAAACTATTCGATCGATTTCAAAAAATTTGCACCAGACATGTACAGTAGGCCTGTATAGATGCACGAAAAAGTCTTTTGAAAATTTTGAAAAACAACCCCCTTTTGGCCAAACAACCCCCAAAAAATCTATTATTATTTTTTTATAAAAAACGGCTCTAACGATTTTGATAAAATTTGGCATATTTGTAGCCTAAATGTGCCCTACCATATGCAAAAACCCACATCTTTCTAAAAATGCTCGTTTAGCTAATAATAATAATAATAACTGATTTTTGGGGTTTTTTTGGCCATAAAGGAGGTTGTTTTTCAAAATTTTCAAAACGTTTTTACGTGCATCTATTAAGACCTAATTGACGTGTTTGGTGCAAATTTGTTCGAAATCGATTGAATAGTTTTCTCTCTAGATAATAATAATAATATGTATTAGTTAACCTCCAACTTAAAAAAAACAAACTCTCCTACACCACCTTACAAGTCACAATGAATCTGTTTAGTAATTTAAGTATGTTTGTGAGAAAGTATGTGCCAGTTCCTGGTACCATTTATTTGAATTGTTAAGGATCAATATAAGTCCGATATTCAGTAGGCTAATTTACTTTCATCTGCTGGGATCTTGCTAGTAAATTATAAATTTAACTTATTTTATTAAAACTGTAAAACATAACGAAATACTCTTTCCATTCTACCTAACCTTTTCAGTTTCTGTCTTAGCACATAATTAATCAAAGTCTTGCAATAGTCCTTGAGCGATGTCTCTTACTTCTCTTTATTAAGATTAATCTGTTCCTTCCACAGAGTGTCGGACATTTCGGTAAAGACATCAATCTTCTGTGATCTATAGGGAGTGTCATTGGAAGTAGTTTAGTGGGAGGAGAAGTACAACGAACTAAAAAGAATATTACAATATGACAATTAAAAAGTTAAGCGACTGAAAATAGAAACGGGAATATAAAATATACATTTCATGTCTGTAAATGATATAAAGCCATTTGTCTTTCATGAGTTATTTAAGGTGTTTATTAAGTGTATTTATATATTATTTTCTGTGAAACAAATACTTATAATAATTTTTTTTAGATATTATTTTGTATACTGTATAATATTATTTATAAACAACTTCGGAAAGCTTCTATTACTTCATGCAATTTAAGCATTGCTCATGTTAGTTATTTATTAATCCTATCATCTTTAAAAAAAGATGTACAAAAGCTGAATCGCAATTATTTTTAAACATATAATACGTGATAATTATGATTAAATTCAACTAGTATGGCAGTTTAAGCTTTACATAAGTACAAGTAATATTTTAGTTTTTTGAAAACATTTACAAACTATTTGTTTGTTTGGTTAAATATATTACGAGATCCAGTATTTCTGAATGTAATCAGTATAAATTGGTTGCCATTTATCAAAATATAAAAAGTGAATATACAATTTAAATCTCGTTGTACTGTTTTATTTCTATATAATACTTAGTAAGTTGACCTCTATGTGAGGCTTAATAAAGCAATTAATTAGTTGTCTAAGCCACGACAAGTAAAAACATAAATTTTAATATTGCAGGTGTTAAATACCCAGTACAACAATTTTAAATAAGTATGGAGGACAAAAATATTTTCAATACTAGTTTTTATAAATTTTTAGGCACACTCTAAAGTTTTGTGCCACTTTATAAATACATACTGAGTTGAATACATATAGTAATGCTTTCGGAATCATACTACATTTACATACTATAAGCATGTGTTTTATTTGTAGATACAGCATTCGCTACCAAAAATAAAAGATAAAGTATTTAAATAAAAATACTTATTTGGGCATTATCTAATTTATATCTTTTTTTAAAATATAAACAGAAGGTGTATTGTTATAAACCAAGTACTTACGATTGAAAAAAAATAACATGATAATGCTAGGTGACCAAAAATTATTCACCTCTACGTCTACCTAACAAGGAATTTAAAGCAAATAGTTGTTATTAAAACTGGGTCCTTTTTTCAAAGGGCCTTTTGAATAAATTTTAAATAAAACTGCACCTCTCTCGTTAACCTCAAAGAAGTATGAATTTGAAAAGTGATAAAATATACTTTAGTAGTAAAATAAATTTAAAAAATAAATGTCTAAAATCTTAGTAACAATAATTGTTTGTTATACTTAAAATTGGAAATATGTTTCGTGTTCTAAGCCAAATACACAATGCTGATGTTTTACGGAATGTTATTTACATGTTTTACAATTCGTAAAAACAATAAACACACCGGTATCTCTAAATGCAACAGAGGATATACATTCTAGTAGTTACATTTTATTTTTATAAAACGCTTTGTAATTCAAACAATGGAACTTATTATTAAGTGGTGTTTTTATGTTGTGTTTTTTAACTTAAAATTTCCTTGTCCAAAATATAAAAAATAATTCGTTGCGCAACTAGTTTAGCATTAGTTTGTAATAAATTAGTTAAGTGATAAATTAGTACCTTTTATGTCTGAATTTTAGAATATAAAAAAAACATAATAATAACTTTAAAAAAGGTACTTAACCAATATTAAATTTGAATGCTATAAACTAATAACCCAACGGTTTAAAAATTAATTAAGGTACAAAATATAAATACTTTTACAAATGTTATTGCGTATGAATTGGACAATAATTGAATAACTGTTTAGTATTTATAATCATATTACATAACATTTATTCTAGTAAATGGTATTTAAAATATTACTTATAAAACAATTCAATATTTTTAAATGAGTGATATTTATAAACTGTTGCTTCATTAATTTTACAGGAATAATTGGGAAAATTTAAATTTGTATTGCTTTATAACAATTTATGGATCAATTTCAATATTTTGTTTAATTTTAATGAATCCATAATAATTATTAGTGCTTTGACAATCATAACAGCGCAACAAAAAAAATTATCCAAACAGAATTGTTTTAAATAATAGTATACATATAATAATTGGTTTGATTTAGGGGTTAACATTGTAGTCCTACTCACCAGAGAGCATTACAGGCGTGAGTGTAATTACGTGTCTGGTAGATGCTTAGATTACGTTTACACTAGTCTCAAGTAAATTAACAGGATGCTAATGTTGGTAACACAAAGCTAAATTACCCACTCTAGTAGTTAATCACACAGTCCGACATAGCTCAAAACATAATCTATACATTGTTCTAACAAGTTATTTATTTAGAACAATATTTATGTATAAAATAAACAACATTTAATAACTACACTTGATGTTGTTAAAATTGTAATGTAAAATAACTTTACCATCCTGCTTAATAAAACTTAAAATATAAAAGAAAAGTTTAGAAAAAACTTAATACAAACGTATATTATACTTAATAAATTTGTGTTTCTACCGTCACCGTTATCCAATTCTTTCTTTAAGAAACGTTCTACAGCTGTTTCGCGATTAATCGCATTTATCGTATATTATACATTTATCAAAATATTTGAAATAGTGAAGTAAAAGACATATAAGTTTATGTTTTTTCAATAGTGAAGTAATAAGTTTATAAGACAAAATTCTGTAGTTTCATAGTTGTGTATAAGGTGTTATTAATATTTAAAGCTCCTTAAATTTGTTATGGTTCAAATAAACAAATATAACTTTGTATATCGCTTGTTATGCATGACATCACATTTGTTTCGTTTATCCGACCTATATAATTTTTGATATGGACGAAAGTAATGTTAAACATTTTAAATGTAAGGAATATCATTTGAGGCTCATCACTAATTAGCTTATTAAAAGACAAACTAATATTCGCAAACTAGAGCTTATATCTTGCTATATTCGAAAATGATTGACAAGTTGTGGTGCGAAATATTATATCTTTTTATTACAATTTAAAAAAAGATTAATAATTAGTTCTTAAATAGGAATAAATAGGCTGTTAAGGTTAGAAGAAGGTTATTTAAAAAATATTTAACATGTACAATTTGTTTTAAATCATTGTAAATGCACACTTATTACAAAAACACTAGTGTTGCTTCTTTATATATATTTACTTCAAAATAGTAGGAAATATAGTATTTGAAATTAAAAATAATCGAGAACACAATTCTGGGGTTTTGTATCCGATTTATTCTACTTTACTTAAATTATACTCACAAGTTTTTAAGTAGAAAAACCTCTCTTATTTCACTTCGATATTTGTTGTAATATCATTTATTTTCTTAGTCATGAATCACTCAGATATAAACGAGATTACAATATTTTGTTTCGTGCAAGCTTTGAGAAATATCTTAGAAGCAGTATATGTTTATTCAATTAATTATATCCAGGTAGATCAACTGTGAACATCAACTTTACTAAATTATTTACAAACACTTTTAAGCATAGTGTTAATTATTCAAACCATTTGGAAGACAACTGACGGTAATCATAGTAGACAATCTGGTTTTGGATGAAACCTAATTTAAAAGAAAACATTAATCACATTGTTGTCTTGCTCTAGAAATTGGTTTATCAGTATGCATCGTATTCACAACTAACAAGTTACACCATTTATTTATAAAATAAATATGGTCCAAGAACTCAATGAATCAAGATTATAAAGTTGTGAAACAATGTTAAATGTGATGTTCAGAAATTACAATGATTATTTGTGAAGTGTATGTTTAAGTTATCAATTATTATTCACTCTGCATTAATTATTTAAAATGCATAATTTCCGATATTTCTCTGGTGAAATTCCTTAAGACAATAATCAACATTCAAATTTGTAAAAGTGTTTAAAGGAATTTATTAGGGTCCATCTTTCATCGACGTAAACTTAAATGGGCGAAATATCTGGACTTACTACAACAAACATTTCCGGTTTTAAAAAATACCAATGTTTACAATTGTCCAATATTTGAACAATATGATGCAACGCCTCACTATTTTCAATAAAATACATAATGTGTATTGGTACTCATTTTTAAAGAGATGTTAAATTCTACTATGTTAGAAACAATGTGGCCGGGCCTTCTCCATCACCAGATTTGTGTCTTTGAGGCTTTTTCACAGCAGAAATTTACAAAAATAAATCGGTAAATAGTGATGTGTAGAAGCAGCAAATAGGTAATACTACCTTAAAAATCTCCATCATATATATATATAGATTGTTGGTTTGGAAAGCATTTCAGCAAAGGTTATATTATTGTCAAGAAGTTATTGGTATAACAGTTGGAACATTAAATTTTGATCAGGTGATTTCGAAAATTTGTCTAATAAATAATAAATTTTTATTCATGTATGTTAACAATATTTTTTTTAAGCACTATAAAGCGCCTGTTTTGTTAGTTTTAAGTAAACCACTTTTCATGTTACATCTACTCGTAAAAAAGTATTATAATACGTGTAAAAGTTTACTTATTTGTTTAGCCAACTATAACAATCAAGTTCAAACTAACAAATACAATTAGATTAAAAGTTAGTATCGTCTGTCCAAGTATTATAATATGTAAATCAAATTTATATTTTAATTACTATTAAATTAATATTGTTTACATTAGTTATTGTAACACAATATACGATTATAATGATATAATAAACGTGTTAGCTTGTACTAAATAAATTGAAAACTTTACGTTGTTATCTTGAGATGTTATCAGAATTTTTTAATCCAGAATTTTAGTAGTCTAAGAACACAAGGTAAAATAGTACCGGTAACTATAAATTGCTACTGCAGCATGGTAAGCCTAATAAAATGAGCTGTAAAAATTTGGCTAAATGGTTAGCTCATAGTTTAATCACGAATTGCATCTTTATAATTGATGTTGTCGATATATATATGTTACACTTATTTAATACATAAACAATTATAATTCAAAACTAGTTTTTCTAAAATATAAAAAAAAATAATATTTTATTTTTATTTGATTTCTGATTTCATACATATTGCAACAATATACTATTCTTATGTACATAATCCCGCAGCAAATATGTTAAATTTGTAAAGAGATAATTTGAATTTTGCATGAAAAATTTATAAAATAACAGGGAAGTTCTTAAAAGGTATATACATTTTTAATCTACTCCTAAAAAATAGATTACCTAAACTAACTTAGAAGTGGAAGTAAAGGGTACTTTAATGCAACCCATGAATTAATTTTGCATGCAATATTTAGAGTTGTTATTCCAATAATTTCTGATGATATCTAATAAATAATGGATTTGAATAACGCATACATAACCAATGTAAATGCCAGGATTTTAATCTGAGACTGACTAAAACCTTTCGGTGTTTAACAAGAAATATTTTCATTGATCAGGAATGCCAATGTAAGATACACATTAGAATGTTAGCACTTGCGAAAAACACCGATACAAGTGAACCAATACAGGATTATTAATACCTTGTTTGTACTAAGTGGTTCATAATTTTATAGGACGAATAAGACATATGTAATGTTTCATTTCAATCCATTATGCAAAAAATCCATATACATAATATACGTACATATTACAAATCCCACATGTAATAAGTATTAGTGAATTTATATTATATCACTTGATTAAAAGTTATTTATTTTTCAATAATAGATTATCGTTTAAAGGAAAACAAACTAAAGTTTTTTGTTATTTTAACAGATACAAAGGATTTAACAATACAAAATGTCCCTCTTTCTGTGCATATAATTGTATTTAATTAAACTCCTTGTAACTGTTCCATGTAAGAAGTTGCCACTTGTACATGTACAACCAGATGTCACTGCAGACAACGCCACAACCCTTACAAGTAACCTGACTATCGCAGTTACTAAACCAGCTTTGTAATATTATGATTTTTATCATTTAATTACATGATTAATATAAATGTATCGCCTATCTTATCATCGATGTTATTCACATTTTAAGTATAACACTAATGATCCACTGTGTTTTAAATAGACATGTTTAATTTACTTTTATAATGCACTTTAAATAAGTAGACTTAAGTAATATTAATTGTATTATACCGTTTAATAATAAAATAAAAAATTGAATCGGATTTGTTTTTGTTTGGTAGATAAATCAAAGAGCAGCAGAATATTCCGCGAAGATTTAATCAAATCATAAACCTAATACACCGACAAGCTCTGGTGGAAAAATACTTAATTATCATCGTATTTTGTATTAAAATGTGTTAGAAGATTATATTATTAGAAATAATATTATTATTAGAGAAATTTTACATTCATTGTTGTGAGATTCAGCATGAGAAAATTATGTTAAATGGGGAGAGGGGAGGGTCACATGGGTAGAGTCAGGAGGATGGCTGCTAGGGGAGTTAGTGTTAGATGATAGGGACGAGGGAGAAAGAGAGGATCAAAGGAGCAAGGGATTAGAAGTAAGGTTTAAAAGGAGAGGGGGATGGAAATGGAAGAGGTCGTAGGGGGACCAAGAAGATAGCACCAGGGGAAGACGTGTTATGTGTGTGTTTTTAAACGTGTTATGTGTTTTATTGTGTTTGTGTAAGTGTACTTGACAATGGGATTGCGGTCCCGAAACGCGTCGTAACATTCGAACGGCAAAAAAAGTCACAAGACGGAACATAAAAAGGTATTATTTAATATTATTATTATTATATTATCCTATATAATATTATTCAAAGTGACTTGGAATCCAAGAATCATGCAACTAAAATTAGAGTATGTATGTTGGGTGTATGATTAGATTGTATGGAAGGTATGCACGGAGAGGAGGAATGATTTAAAGGCAGGATTGGAAGAGAAGAGAGTTTTATGGTTGCATTGCAAGGTAGATGGGTTAATTCGAATAAAGATAAGTTGACTTTAGGGGTTTGGAGGAAATTAAGGGATATGGTTAAGGCAGTGTGGGTAGAGCCAGTGTAGTTCTTAATTCAGATTTTTAGTGGGGCATGGGACTTATTATTCAGTTTAAACAGAGGGGTTAGTATTTAAACAGATTTAAATTATGAAAATGTTTAATGCGTGTATGTGGTCATAAAGAAAAGGTACTGCAAGCGACCCTTGAGAGTTTAAGTTGGGGGGATATAACGCAGGCTCTCAATTATATGTATACACTCTCTCAAATTCACTGTCTCGAACTACTTTCAGTATTCCAAACTTTTGAATGATTATTTTGAGACCATAGAAGATATTTTCAGGATTAATTATTGCAAAAATATAATCAATGGAATGGACACCAACTCGAGGTATCAACAATTTCAAAGTGAGGATACTGACGAAAGAGAGAGGCATTGGAGAAGCTACTTACTGGATTGAATATGGAGGGACAGCCCTGAAGGATTTATTACAGCAAGGCTGAATCTAACATCACCGGCATGGTGTCAACAATAGGACATGGACACAGGATGGAGGAGTGCCCAGAATGAATATTCCGGACCAGTTCTACCAGGAAAACAGGAACTCGTTCTAAGTCATGAGACTAGCTTTATTAAAAATCCTATTTTCAAAAAACCACAACCATAAACACCATAACTGCTACCTCACAAAACCAAGAAGATTCACTTTGGAAACATGTACCATTAAATTATAAACACCTTCCCCTGCTGTCAGATCAGGACATGTGCCCAACAAAGTCAATGGTCTGGGGAATAGAACCACTATGCCCACTGACTTTAACTCCACCTAAAGAAAACTTGTCATCTTCAAAGGAGTCAATCCTCCTTTTATAGTCACCTAAGGTGTCTGAGAAGGTTAATATTGAGAAAAAGGAAGTATCTGAAGGTGATTGGGAAAATGTAGATTTTCAACCCAACAAGAACCTTCAGAAAGACTGCACAGGAGAAGATAATTTAAACAAAAAGGCTGGAAATCTGCAAATAAAATAATAGACGGAAGTTCCCGAAGAAAAACCAAGTCGCATAACAAGAGACAGTAAAAAGAGTTTATAAATATTGAAGTGTTGAACCAACTAATCAGATTTTCGACTATACAGTAGTGTATTTACATTTTTTTTTTAATGAAAACTCATCGAACATTCCAAATATGATCAGAATAGAAACTTGATCTAAGTATTTAATAAGAAACCAAACTCCTAGAGCTACGAGCAAAATCAACAGAAAGTGATATATAAATACTCGACAGTATGTGAAATTTATAAGTAATGAACAGTTTGAGAAATTTTTTGAACTGAAATAATATTGTATTATGTGTTTAGCGAATGAAATTATTAGATTAATAATACAATTTAGTACTATAAACTCCTTAAAAAGATTATATCTGTTTAAATAATTATTGCATAAAATAAATATAGGTATATCTTTTTACTGTAAGCGAAAGAAACGTTATGAAGCTAATATGTAAAAAAATGTTCGCAATTTTATATTTAATCAAGTGTATTCATCTTAGTATAAAAGCTACATATTCTATCTTCAAAAAAAAAACAATTAATTCTTAAGGGAAAACATGTCACACCATATTAAATAAAATAACTTAAATTATTTGTTCAATATGTATATATTCGTATAAACAAACGGACCATTTAAAGATATAGCAGACAATTAAATACTCGCCCATGTATTTAGACTTAATCAGTACATCTGGATTACTAAGCAAATTAGCGGTGATATTATTCACCTGCTTTATAATAATTTAACTAGACTATATTTACACATTATGTTCAGGCTTCTTTTTAAATTAAACTCAATTAAAGTGAAGTAAGAGTTAGTTCTAACGTAACAGGTTTACCAACATAATTGTTGTTTGTTTATTTAGTTACAATATATATATACATGAATAACATGAATAACGACATAATTTACATTAACCATTACTCATACTTTTACATAATTATTTAAGTATTTATAACCAAATATTAAATGTGTATCTACTACTAAAAAAAAAACACACTAATAGAAAAACTAATATCACAAAGTTGCAGTCGATTTAATTTTATTGTAAAATAATTAAGACACAATTATAAATAAAAACATTTAACCAGTATCCGTCATGTGAGTTCGCTCTGTGTTGTTTATGTCAAGTTTTGGGGCGTCAGATAGTAAAATATCTTATCATCTGTAAACTACACAACTTAAAATACATAACACACAACTGTAATTAATTCACGAATCACGGTACGCGTCCGTGAACGTTTGATATACAGTCTACCACATGTTTTGTAGTTTTGTTTTATGTTTTAAAAAGAAATCAAAGTTATATAACATTTCTATTTATAAGAACAATATTAATTATAAACTTATATTTTGATACAATTAGTGATTTTCTTGAATTTATAACAAAGGATAACTTAAACCATATACTACATATAGCAAAAATATTTACTAAAGATTTAATAATAATTATTTATATACTTAAAATATTAGATATAATATATCTGTTTTCATCATGTTTTATTTTCCTAAGTATATATAATTATTTTTAAAGGTTTTTTTTTCATAAGTAACACTACACCCTTACGGATCTTTCTTCCGCTAAACGCAATGGAATACCGTTACCAATAGAACACATGAATAAATTCGGCTTTGTTTTGTAACTTTTAATAAAAATTTGTAATAATTTTGTATAGTTGATTTAATCTACATTTACGCAACGAAAACAATTTGTTTTGTGTGTTTTTGATTTAGCACTATCATTTTTTATTAAATATAAACTAATCAGACGTTTCTAATTACCGCAGTAGAGATGAAAGCCAATACTTCGAGATAAATATCATACCCGTAAATATGTAGCAAGCGGTAAAGATATCTTGGAATAAAAATATATCTTATGGAGAAACGGGAAGGTTTCAAAAAGAGTGACAGGATTCCCACAGAAAAAAAAAAAACTAGACATAGTAGTAGTACATATTGGTTTTAAGAAAACCAGCATATAAATAAAATAATTCGAACAATCAATAAAAATGTTTTTAACTATTTTTACGCTCTTCTTTATTCACCAGTGCTTCATTCAGTTCTAGGGCTCAATTAATCAAAGTCTTCCAAAAGACTTTTTGGGATGTCTCTTTACTTTATTAAGATTAATCTGTTTCTTTCACTGAGAGTTAGACAGCTCGATAAACATTAATCTTCTGACCTAAAGGGCATGTCATTAGAAATAGTTTAATTAACGCTTATCTTATTTTTAATGAATGTTTAAAAATATATATATATATCGATTGATATAAATAAATAACAATAGAAATATGTAATATTTCTGGATAGCAAATAGAATATAATATGGTTCTTGGATTTGCCAATGTTAAAAAGAAAGTAGACCCTACTATTTACACGATTACGTAAAAAGCAATTAGTTTGTAAAATTACAACTTGTATGGCTAAGCTATAGTTTATTATTGAACTTATTGTGTAAAACAACAAGTCTGACTATTTATATCGTGCTGAGTAATAACACATTGAATAATTAATTTTGTGCTTAACCTAAAAGTAAGAAACATGTTTCAACAATTAAGTACCGACATCAATAAGAAAGTATTTGACATAAAGTTGACAACAAGCAAAATTTGATATGTTTACATTATGTAGGCTTTTCAAATCAATTTGATTATAATATAAAATACCAAAGATCTAATATTTATGTATAAACTGAAATTATATTTGACATTTTTAAGCAGGATCCGTTTTGCTTTTTTTCTTTTTATCATACTATTATAAAAAAGTCTTTACGCACAAGTGTGTTGCTTAGAATTTGTAAGATAAACTGATTTAACATGTTGTAGCTGATGCTCAATGGTCAATTAATTACGGAAAGTCATAAGCTAGGATTGGACAGTTCGAATCGAGTTATTGCCGATGGCTATTTCCACTTTGTCTCTAAATCAGTATAGTTATCAAACAAAAATTTAGCCAACACAAAATATAATTGTAATAACAGTATATAAACAATATTTAATAGTAATTTTACTGTATGTGTTAACAGTTTACAATAAATAACTAAATGTTTAACATACTCTATAATACTTAAAGGATTATTAGAGTTTAAATGTCATTAATTGTCAAAATTAATAACATATTTTAACAAATATTATAATAGGAAACAAACTAAGGCTTTCTAAATGAATTCGTAGCACTGTTTTAGCATAATTTAGAAAACTAATTTAACGCCAATTAAACGTATACAACATTTTGTTTGCAAATACATATGATAAAATAAAAGTTTTAAAAAACTCTTGGTTTAGGTTGAATTACCTGATATACTCTATTTGGTTATGTTTTGTACATGGAACCTGCTTTAAGATCAGTAGACCACCATTTCAGTGTTAGGTATGTATTTGTATCTTGACATATCACTATGTGTATAGGTTTGAAATTTGTATTTCTATTTGGTAAATAAATCTAATTAATACTTAGAAAGGCACGCACTTGAAAATCAAAAACTTGTTCTTAAAAAAAACTATGATTTTTCAGACCAACATAATAGATAGTACGACACAAATTCCTGACATTGTTGTAGTTCTACTATTTCACTTTCAAAAAACATTACTACAATTGTTTTAACGTAGCTGGTTCACTGGATAATTTATGTTTATAAATAATATAGTTGAAGTTTATTTGAAACATTTCAAGCAAGCTAACATTTCGTTTATTTTAAGTTAAAAACAGCTAAAACGATTGTTTTATTCCAAGCGTTAATAATTTAAACATTAAGTATATTAGTAAAAATAAGTCGGGTAAATTATTCAAAGATTTTTGTTTCTGAACATTTCTAATAATTAATATTTTTATATAATTCCTGTTGGAAATGTTAATTATACGTGCCTTTAATTTCAGAGTTAAGAGACGGCAACACATATAAGTATTAGGGTACCAGAGCCAATATTACAAAGGTTGAGGAACCTACACTTTAAAATAGGCTATTTAATAATTATTTTAAAGCGTTGATGGATATCGTATTATCTACAAAAACCAAGGGAAGAATGATGACTTTCGGTAAAATGGAGGAAGAGTAAGTAGCTCGTAAAGAATGGATCACATCAAGCAACAATGAACTTAATACAGAATGTTTTTCTTGTCATATGTTTTTGTAATGGTAATATATGTGTTAATTATATCACCTTAATTTAATCAAATTGCAACCTTGTTTAAAGAATAACATTTAAAAAAGGGTTAACACAAATCTATTTATTAGGAGTGACTAATGCATGCAAACCTTTAGACTAACAATCTCCAAGCGACTAACTCCTTGAAAATTTACAAAAAATCATAATTTCTTTTTTTATTTTAACAAAAATTGTTTAAAATTATTTATTGTTTTACATATAAAAATTAATTTGATCAAAACCAAAAAGTGTAAAATAAATTAGTATTTAGATATTATGAAAATGAATTCAAAATTGTACCATTATATTATAGGCCTATATTAAAATTTGCCTTAAATTTATTTTCTGAATAAATAAATTCCATGTATTACCAATTATTATCATTGTGTTTGAATACATACTCATTTTTAGTGTAATATGAAGTGATCAACTTTCATCTGAAAGAGAAGTGAGTAGAAAGCGATAATTTAGATTTGACATAAATATGTACCCTCTCCATTTAGTTAAATTAACTTCTGTAGAGCCCAGTCACCTTCCAAATTGCAATAAATTTATAACGCCTTGAGAGTGGTGCATATGTTTCCACTCATAACATATTTGAGAAATACACGACACGGTAATTAATGTTCTCTTAACTTGATGAGAAGACAGTTTATAATAATCTTATTAACAACATTATTCATTAATAAAATTTGAGTTGGTGTAATACTGTTTATTTGGTTAAAATTGTAAATAGACGAGATAAATTACAAAAATTATTGATTATAGGAAAGATGTGTATTTGTTTATTTTAGTCCCAAATATATTTTAATAAGACAAAATATATAAACACAAATACTGTACTTATATTTTTTTTCTTTTTTAAATTCATTATAAAACATAAAATCTATAACTGTTTTAAATAGACAGTAAAATTCAATATTTTTGAAGTAGCCTATTATGTTGTTTTAAGTATAGTGTTTGATATTAAATTCATAAACACAAATTTAGACGGATATTGCAATATTTCATAGATAGTTGCTACAATTATCTTTATAATAATCAAAAAACAGATACTGAATGTACCTCTCTATCACCATACCTTCTAAACTACATATGATAGTGTTATGTTATGCTAAAAGTAGTCAATACAAATTCCCTGTGTTTGAATTCTTACGGCAGAAATTTAGAAAACCTTCAGGTCAAATTTAAATCTTTGAAATAACTATTTAGTAGTATTATTTTAAACTTTCTAGATAAGCAATCTTCAAGTAACTAATATAATATTATCTATCTTTATATATCTAATTCCGTAAGCCCAAATTTGCAAATGAAATTGTGAGCGAACGGTAGGTCGTAGAAAGCTGGGAGAGGTCTCATTTTAGAGGTCTGGGCATGAAGTTTTGGGGGAAAATATTCAATTTTGTTAATTGTGTCACGAAAATTTGTTATGGAATAAAATAATTACCATTTAAATAGCATGGGAATATGTAGGTGTAAATCAGGTGATTTTAGTGTCAAAAACAGGTGATTGCATATAAGAATTCCCATTTAAATAGCATAGGATTATAAAGGTGTAAATCAATTGATTTTAGTGTTAAAACAGGTGATTGTATATAAATTGGAAAATTCAGCAAAACAACACCTGAATGTGCGGTTTTGTGATGTGTTTTGTTATTGTAGCTGTGTTTTTGTTTCAAAGTGAGAATTAAAATCAAAGCTAAGGCTATATGATTAAACACATTATAAAATGATTTCTACTGTACTTGCTATTTTTTACTGTGATGAATAACGCTGGAAGACCTACTCGTAAAGGGAGGCTATCACGAAGAGGTATTGCTCCTAGAAATATAGCATATATATATATATATAGGGGCTCTTACCCCTACAAACCACTAGTATTCTGTATTTTAAGCAAGCACCTTATACAAACATAGCAAGGAGCCAGACAATCATGGAATATTTATTTACTATTAAAGCATGTAAACCTGATACACAGTGTACGATATTATGACGCAAAAAAAAAACATTATTATAAAATATATGTTTATTTTTCAACATTACAATTTTAAATAATAGTACGTTTACTTGATAATATTAAATTACTTTTATTTTTAAATCGTTGTCTTAATTGTAAATAATTTTTAAGCCCTACAACATTTATAATAAAGTGTATGTAGTGATATAGAGTTTTTACATAAAACATAATTATAATGTTTTCGTAGATACATGGCGTTAATAATACAAACACTTATTTTCCACCTGGTTTATTATTGACAAAAGTTTGGAAATATCTCGTTTTTGTACAATGCATCTAATCATCTAATCATCTTTCAATCAAAACATGCTTGTCGACAAGGCGAAACAATCTATTGTGTGTTAAGGAAGGTTCTCCATAATGTTGATTTACTTACAAAACTTGCTTCGTCAAGAAGCTATTATTTTTGAAGAGCTTTATCTAAAACAAAAAATGAATTTAAATTAGGACATTATTTGTAAATGTGTTAATTCTACCGAATAGCAATGAATCCTGATGTACTTTATTAGCATGCAGCAAAATACATTTATTGCAACAATTTGCATGTTTACAAAACAAAACACATTAATTAGTCAATGTTGCAAAATCAACCAAAACGGGTTAGAAACCTCAATTACTGTTCTGCAATTTGTAAAAGAAATAGGCTTGGCTAAAATATACCAAAAACAAAACAAAACAATTTTAGTTTAATTAACACGTGAAATACAAAGAAAAACTAACGAGTATGATAAACTAACATATTATACCTAACTATTGAATTCCACCAAAACTTGAAAATCCAATAAAGTTGATTAAATATAACCAAAGTAGCCATAACAAATTTATACAAGCTCCAATAAAACCCCACATGACATGTGCAAAGAAATTATACAGAGCAAAGTACAAATACAAGGACGCATGAGCAATAACATTAATTGCTTCTGAGCTCTTCGTAAAGCGGACTCTTGATTCATCTCCGTAAGGCGGAACATATAACCATATCTAATTTAGGCTCTCAGAAAAAGGCAAGTTGCTTTATCAAGTGAAATTTAATTTATATTAAAATGCGTTAATGTAATGAATTTTTATAATGTATAACAGCCTTTGGCCATGTGAAGGATCTGTAAATCGATTGCGGTTAGGTGAGTCATGTACACATTGATAATTTCGGCTAGTTAGGTGAAAGGATACCAAATCCTATTTAATAAATGTTTCTTTCATGTTTACCAGTCAAATGAATCAAGTTAAGTAGTTACTTTAGTTTGTTAAATAGTTTTTGTCAAAACTGTAGTAAGTCATAATATATGCGGCCTAATATGTTACAAAGGGTGGTCAAATAGTTTTGTTTAGTTATTTGGCAATAAGTAGTAGAAGATGGGCGGGGGTTTTCCAGAAGTGCTTTTCTTCATTTTAGCAGGACATAGAACTCATGAAAACATTTTCATCATATGCACCTTCTACATTTTCATGAAGTGCTTGCTTATATTCCCTATGGCCGGACTCTCCATCGCAGCCCCACCTGGTGAGAAGTACAATAATTAGTGTTGGCTCGTCCAACGGTTCTGTATCACCTAGTGTTTCTAAAATCCTTGAGGAAGTGTGGTCCAATACATTTTGTAGTGGTACTTTAGCGAATATTTCCTTATATATTTTTATTAAAAAATAATTGTAATTATAAAGTGTAAGTTTTAAAGTACTAATACAAATTCCTAATACATTTATTATATACTAATAACATAAACATATTATATTATACAACAAATTAAGAGTAGAATTGCCTTTAGTTTGGGCCTTTCTAATGTATAATGATTTGATTCTGCTCTAAGGTGTAATTAATCAAAGTCTTCTAGTAATCCTTGCAAGATGTCCTTTACTTCACTTTATTAAGATTAATCTCTTGCTCTCAAAGGGGTTTGGGCAAGTATATTGATAGATCAATCTTGTAAAATGTACAAGGGTGTGGCATAGAAAATAGTTATGAATAGAAAATCAGTTAAATGTTAAACAAATTATTAAAATTAAAAAGAGATTTCTAAAGTTATTTGAAATAAATTACAAACACTATTTAAAACATTACTCTATATTGAGTGTAAGAAATATGTTATAAATAATAGTATTTATTATCATTTATAAGTAGTAGTATATTTTGTACTATACGTAAATATAGTTTTGAAAGTCATAAAATTAACTAAAACCATATGGAAATCTGTCACTGTAAATATTAATAGTTTTTGTATTGAATCTATCCATGTAATAAGTAATTGTAGTTATAAGCTGAAACGGACAAAGAAGTATATCAATAATGATGTCAAATGGTTTTCGTGCATAGTGAGTACGTACTACTGTATGTGTGTTCATATATAATATATAAAAACACACGAGCAATATCTTCTTGGGGGATAATTAAATGCTGACCCTCCATTACCTGATTCTGGAACACTTCTCACAATCATCTGTATTCCTGGAGTTACACCTCAGAACTTACGAATTCGGAACCGGGCAAGGCGTTGTAAGGTATAGTGCTGGAACTCAGTATACTAAGTATGACTAGTATACGCTTTGGTTATTAACTTAGACTAGCTTTGACTCAAATACCACCGTACAAGATTAAGTCATACATCGATGCCGGCCTTGTGTATTTATACTAAACAAACTTCAGGATACTATAATATGTAGTGTTTGTTTATTCAGAGTTATTTAATCTTGAAGTTTCAGAACTGTGGAAAACTGCAGTCTTAGTTTGCCTTATAAACCTGATAAGAAATTATATGTGTGTTGTAAGTATTAGGAAGGAGCTTTTCGCTATTTTTAAGAAAGAGCTACTCGCTTGGCTCTAAATTTAGTGAGAGGGTAGAAACATATATAGAAACCTCTTTCTAAAACTTAAGCTTACACAACGGGCAAAACATAACAAATTTCCACTCCACCAAATATGAATTCTTTTAAATATCTATTTAACTCTCCCAATAGATCAAAACACAGTAACTGATTCTAATCAAAAATTTACATAAAACAATTATCCCTAATCCACAAACTGTGTCCTCACCTTTACTCTTTCCTGGTGGCTCTGATAATCGGACGGCTTCTCTGTGGTATATGTATATATATATATATATATATATATATACACCTTGACGCCCACGCCGGTGTCTACACCTCGAAGCCCCTAGTCTTACCAGACACCTCTTCTCAAACAATAAATTTCCCGAAATACCCCCTTTCTAATGTGTTTTGTCCATTTAAAAACAAGTATGATGGCTTACTTATCAAAGCCATTCAGCAATTTTACATAAGTTCTACTTACACAACCACAACTACCTACTCTTTATTACATAATTGTGCAACTCTGCCATTGTCAAGTTGTCAGCACTCACTATATTTCGTAACATAAGTCTAAGTTTATTGGTTGTCTGTATTGTGTATTTGGATATAGTATGTACCTATGATTTATTTAACATTGTGTCAAACTAAGGCAAACCCAAAATATTTCAAATGTATAACGCACCATTGAGTACAGTATTGTCTCGTCTTTAGGACAAAATGTTGACTAAGTTAATTAATAATGTTTAAACCACGTTAATGATATGGTGTTTTATGGCTCATTAATAATGTTGGTAAATTTCAGAAGTGATTAATTTATTATTTTTTAAATAACCGTTTTGATACCAGCCAGGCAAAAAAAAAAAAAATATTTAGTTATTTTATAGTTAACTTAATTTGTTTGACGTGTATTTACTTTGATATAGGTTATGATAATTACTTATAGTAAACGCAATATTGTGATAGGGTCCGTTATGGGATGTGTATACATTCGTCTGTTTCTGCCTTATTAAAGCTGCAGTTATTGTCTACCATTAAAATAGTCACTTTCAAGTGACAATTCACTTTCATTGCTTAGACTGTAAAACAGGCTGCTCGAGTCGCTAAAACATCCCATTTTAAAATCGGTTTTAACTTTATGAATAACACTCCGTTCAGCCTAACCTGGAACATCGACGATCTTCTTAAAAGAGACAACTAAAATTACTATTACATCTGGTGTAATGCTAAAAAATAACACCTTGGGAGCACACCAAAAGTCTGATTGAGTCTACAATAAAAATAGTTGACCCCATAACGATTGCCGATCTAATTTGGTACAAGACGCACAATCTAAGTACTGCTGTACATAAAATGGCTGCCAAACTTATGCTCACATAGTCAATGTCCTCTAACCTAATAAATGTTATATCCCTCGTCACAGTAGCATTATCTGTCCAACATCCCAGAAACTTTGTCAAAAAGGCACATGTCGAATAATTAACGCATCACTTTACTCCTCCAGATCCAAACAACTATTTTTTCCGACCGCACTCAATTTCCTTCGAACGACGCTAAGTGCGTATACCCCACTTGAAACTAAATCAAGTCACTCATTGGTTAAAGTTAGTGTCTTAGTTATGTGGGTGCAAGCCAAACCGAACATGGAGTAAAGAACCACGAGATTGGACATATCACATGCAATATTTTGACCTTAACAGTAAATTTCCTTCACTGGAGTCAAAATAAATAAAGTTAAAAGTCGTGGTTCCCATTCTATCTCGTAAGTTCAGAACTCTGATCACTTTCTCCGTTGAGAGATATGATGAATTTTCTGAATCATGCGTTCTATTAAAATGATTAAAGGACAAAGCTAATCCATACCTAGTCTTAAAATGTTGTACGTGTTATTTGTTAAACTGTTAAATGTTTTGGTGGAGGTATTTTGACCAGTTTGTGTTTAAGTTAATGATATGTTAACTTTAAGTAATTCATTTCGTGCAATTTATAGGCTATATATTTAAGAAAACACCCACATGGAATTGCTTCATTACTTTTTTTTACATTCTTCCAAATTTTACCTAAGGGTACACTTTATTTAAATCTTCAGATAATCATAACATGTATCATATGTAAAAACACCAAAACCATTAATGAACATGCAAAACATTTCTTTTTGAATTTATAAAAACGAATCATACATTTAATATATATTTTTGAATATCTAATAATTTTACATCTTTTTCTTTTGAATAAGCCTTAATTAATTATAAACTGTCAAACTTGTGTAGTATGTATTGTGCTTTATTAAGTGGTAAGTGGTGACATCAACAGATATCTGAAAAGCTAAGTATGTGATTGGCATTACCTTTTTTTTATTGATGTGGTACCTTAAAATATATATATTTTATTTTTTGGTACAGTGGTACATATTTATATTATTTTGAAAGGTTTACTAAAATATTCTATTCATAGGTTTGTCGAATTCTAGCAAATCTTTCGTCTTACAGTTCCCAAGGGCTTAAATTATTTTTATAATCTTGAAAAATCTATAATATACTATATTTGTGTAAAATTTTTGTAAATAAACACTTAAATTTATTAAATCATCTATTTTTATTATTTTTAATATGTTCCATATTCTTTAAAATTTATGTAAAAAAGAGTAAAATTTCTTTATTTAAAAAGATGTATTAAGAATTTAAAAAAACAAAGTACGCAAGTACATATAATTATTATGTATACCTTTTGTCTTAAAAATACATTTTGAAAATCTCATCTTGCTTTTATTTGTTCCTGGTGTCATTCCTATGAGAATTGTTAGTGGTATTGTTAAACTAATTCTTTTCAGTTGTCAAATGGAAATTTTAAACTTGTTGAAATGTAGAATGCAATGTAAGACAATGGAGTTGTTGATCCCATTGTTAATGTGCACTCTTGATTAATCGACGTTACAATTTTCATATATATTCCTTGTCACCTTCCAGAGTAAAATTTTGTTTTTATATACACAAAAACCAAGAGTGGCAAATCATTAACGTGATGTATAAAAACTATATAATATTTATGAAGAAGAAAATCAAGTTTTATTATTTGTTTAAATGTTTAGCTGGATCTGACAATTTATATTGTATAAATGTTTCATTTATTACATGCTAAATTAAGAGACCTGCTCAAGGACAATGATATTATACTTAACAGATCAACTATAATGCACATTCTCACCGATTCTTATTTAACGGGTAATCATACTATTAAATAACATGTTTACTAACACGAACAGTACTTATGTCACGTTATGACAGTAACACAGCTCAAGTATTGTTGACAATCGTGTCATGTTAACTTGGTAATGGATTTCAGTATGCAGTATGTATACAGTACGTGGTACAATCGTGAGCAGGGATTAAGCATACTCTGTGCTAATGATCACATCATTGAATTAGTTATGCTATAAGCCATGAATTCAACCCACACTTGCTAAGGCTCAATCCTAGTTACTGGCGTTATTTTAACTTGCTCTATTTGCTGCCCTCCCTCAAAGACGATTAGAAAAAACTATATTTTTTTATCGTCAAAAGACATAAATGTTTCAAGAGTTCTCTGGCGACAAATATTCACTGATTAAAGTAAAAAACAGAACAACAAATAAAAATAATTAAATAAAGTTTATGGAAATTGATTTGAACACAATACTCTACTAGCACTTCTTATGCACTACCGAGATTTACTTATGAGAAAACAAATTATAATAATATTTTATTTATTTAAGTTATATATCATAACAAATTTACCGTATTTGTAAATTTTTTTAAAGTTTGTCATATTGTTTATTTAAGTTTAATAAGACAAAGATCATAACATCAATTAGTTCATTCCACTAGTCTGCAGTCCAAGGACAAAAAGTAAGACACGTTTTAATTTAACTTAGTAACTAACTTATTAGTATAGCTGAAATAACAAATAAACATGTAAGCAAAAGATAATTAAGTTCTATTTCTTTAACTTTACGCTGTCTTAAAAATAGGCACACAACTCGAAGAACAAAATGCTGCAGTCTCTTGTCTTATGAATTGATTTTATTTCCGAGTTAGTGCTCCCTGACATAGCAGTAGTGCGTATTTTCTTCAAGGTAGGAAACTAAATATTTAGATAGTGGAATCAAATCTTTTTTTCAGATTTTTGGGAGTTAATAACCAATATTAAAATATATGTTTTATGTAACAACAACTTGTATTACTTAGTTTATTATTTACGTTAATAGCTTTATGTATTTACGAAACTGAGATATAACACTTTTATAATTGCCTATACGTTATATTCAATTGTCTGCTAATATATATTATGAAGCCATCTAGTTATACGAATTTACTACTTCTTCTACTATAATTTAGAAATGTATGCTACATAAACAACATATTAAAAAATATATTTAAATTTCGAACCATTATATTATTTCTAAGTACATTATTTTTTTTTATAATGTACTTTCAGATTATTTTAACAGAGGTTGGTTACACTAAATACAGCCTCCAATACTACCCTTTGAAATTCCAAAAAGATATTTATTACCTTAAAAAAAAGTAAGTAATTTAATTGGAATTTTATATTGAAATATCTTAAGCTATACTATCATTTAATAAACATTCACATTTTTGAATGACTTACTTCTACTTGTCCTAATGTTTGTGCCTTCTCATTTTATAGTTAAAAAACAAAAGTTTTGTAAAAATATTCTTCTTCTGTATAAAATTCACTAATAACATATTTCGCATTCAAAATGGCTTAGCACAGATATGACACAGTATTTCCCAGAGGATGAAGAGCTTATGTTTCAAAGTGACAGATGAAAATAGGATTTCTCCACTCTGGCTTGTTAAAAAAAAGTTTACATATTTCCTTCTTCGTGTTTGCTAACAAGGTACGTATACTAATATAAAACATTTTCTTTCTTGTTTGCTATTTCTAACAACAATGTAACAGAAGTAACAATGTTTACATATAAATAATGTATTGTACATTAGTTTGTAGAATAGTCACTGATGTAATGACTGTTCTTGTTTTATAAAGTAGAAAGTATAATTGCAAATCTATTATACAATAATTGATAAACTAAATCTCACAATACATTATTCGTATTTATTTTTGCTTAGTATTGCCGCGGTTTTTTATGTTACGGCGTTTAACTATTTAAGTTAATGTATGTTTTTCTTTTTTTAGAAATACAAATAAATTTTTTTCTATTTAAAATAGTAAAAATTTTACACAAAAAAATTGACAGAAACCTAAAAATGGAAAGATTGACCAAATTATCTACGTTTTGTAAAACTAGATGTATGTAGTCGTTACTTTAAAAAATAATACAAGTCAATTAATTTAACCATTACTAAATTTAAAGTTACAATACTTGTAATAAGTACCTTTGAATCCGTTGATTATTAAGTCTATGTATAATACTACGTAATATTTATTTCTTTGTTTATTTCTTAAAGTCTGTAGAAATACTTGTAATTAATGTTAATTGATCTGTGTAATTCAAAGAAATTACATATTATTTTTGAATATATTTACTATAAAACAAAATGCGTCATATATTATAAAACAAATACCATTGATTCTACTAGAAGTAGAATTATTTGATGCTACTAGTAAAAGGGATTCGTATAATCATAATACTTAATGTTCAAATGGTTGATGGTTTTCCTAGGAGTGTTTATGGTAACTAAATCAATATGGTTGTACTTGTATGTATTAAATGCACTTTAATAATTGAAAAAGCTAACTAATGAAAATAATTAAATAAATTGCTTTAGTTTATTATTTTGTCAGTTGGTTTTTATTGATAGTCTATAAGTTAGAAACAAGACATATAAAAAACAATTAATAAATAAGTAGGCTACACATTTGCATTGCTTTCTTGGATACACTTAAGTAGTCTTTTTTTTAACGAAGCCTTTCCATGCATTTATTTTGCTATTGTTATATATTTGGTTTTGATAACAGAAGTTGAAAGAAAATACATAGAGAGATGATAAAACCTGAATGGATTAATAAGTAGCTAACAAAAACTAAAGGTTGCTACGGATATAAGATGTGTATAGACTCTTATACTTATATTTATGACAGTAGTAGTTATCTGATTCAGAAACTAAACCTGCCTCAGTTTTCTATAACAAAAAGGAAGATCTAGGTATCTCATTAAAATTTACCTAAAGTACCAGTGATAACTATGAGAATTTTTGACAAACATTTAATAAATGCTTCACTTTGGTTTATGTAATAGAACACCACTAGATCCGTACTAAATCCTATATATTTTTTATATTGTTACTGTTTACCAAATGTTCCATTAGTGGTAGAATCAATTTAAATATTTCAAGTTGAATACTTTAACCAAAGCTGAATTTTATCATGTATCAACACAGTTTTAGCTTAGCTAATAATAAAACAAATAGATAAATAGACGCAAAGCAAATAAATATTAATGTATTATAGATTATATAAAGCAAACTGTGTTTGTACTTTTATTAAACAAATTATTACCTTTGACATTTTCACGTGGAGTGTCATAGACGATCGTAGCAATAGATCAAAATACATATTCAAAATACATTTGAAATACATATTCAAAACATGAAAGAGAATCTTCATGCATCCCAAATGCATATAATTCTTTATAATATTAATTGCACAGTTTCCCTAAATATGATAACTTATATAAATGAGATTAAAGTATTTTAACGAATAGGTGAAACGTCGTTTTAAATCGAATTTATAATGATAAAAGGAAACAAATTATGTATATAGACACTTCGACTCTTACTCGTAAAATGTACAATTTCAATTTTTACTTTCTCAACCCTATACGTAGTATATGGAGAAAGTATTGTTTTCGTAAAAATGTTCGAATTTGAATTTTCAGTTGAATTATCAGTTTTGGTGCTCCCAGAACCACAACAAATGGTTTAGTGCAATTATCTGTGTTGGTGCTCCTTGAACCCAAAAATATTTTTAGTGGCATTTTTTGTTTTGGTTCTCCCTGAACCCAATAAAGTGTTTTTAGAGTGGTGTCTGTCTGTCAGTCTGTCAGTATGTATACACGACCAGAGAGGACACCATTGGTCCGATTTTCATGAAATTTTGTATGTAGGTACTAAACCCTAATATCTCCAGGCTTTTTTTTAATTTTTTGGAATCTTTAATTTTTACGGGTAATTTACCCCTAAAAACCCATAAAAAACGACAAAAATGCAAATTTCTCAAAAACGGCTCTAACGATTTTGATCAAATTTTCAGTATTTATAGTGCTTAAGATGCCAAACAAAATGACACCACCCGCTTTTATCAAAACTTCGGCGTTTTATAATTATGGGGAAATGTTTAAAAATAAACAAGTTTATGTTGTCAATCTAGCATCGCGGCGGCACCATGGTAGTAGCACCATGGTAGCGATCACGGCCAGTAATTTAAAGGTCGCGTGATCGAATCCCGCCTTGGACAATATTTTTTTTATACGATTGACGTAGGTAGAATATTATTTTTTTGTTTTATTCTAAAAAGTAATAAATAAAATGATTGAAAACAATATTATTTTGACTACAGTAAGTTGGGAGAGAGTTTGTGTCAGTTAACTGATACCGTTTATTAGTGAATAAATCGAATTAAATACACTTTAAAACTCTAACATGGAAATACATAGATTTATTTATATTTTTTAGTCACTTTTGTTTAAACTGAAATAACGTAATAATTGCTTTTACTACAAAACTAGTAATTACAATTAAGTATGAACTTTTAAACATAGTTGATATACATAGTGTTGGTATATATTTCATAAGGAATAATTTAGGGTTCCACTAATTAAATAATCAACTCCTATAAAAGAGAGTGTACGATCGAACGTTCGTACGTGTGAAACACATAATATAAAAGCTGATTTCACCCATAATCTGTAAACCCAGTGTAGATTATAGTTTGGAGTTATTTTTACAACTTAAATTTTCTGTAATTTTATTATAATTTCTTGTGAAGTTGATTTTTTTTTAAATATGAGTTATAAAACTAACGAATAATATAATATACGTTATAATATTTGATTTAAGATTATAAACTATATATAATACAACTTATTTTCATCAATATATTTGTTTATACAAATTTAAAGAAGAAATAGTCCTACCTATTCGTTTAACAGCTGATTTCACCCATCATCTGTAATCAGCCTGTAATTTTTCACGGGGGTTTACTAGTAATGTTGTGTAAACAATCTCTTACAAATAATATTAGGCTACTAAACTAATTTATTTATTTTGGTAATTGTATTTCAAGGAAACATTAAGTAACATAATGTAGTCAAATTACAAACATATTTTTTGAAGATGACAAACACATTGTTTGAAACATTTATTAGTTTCTGAATAAGACATATTTTTCAAAAATAATAATAATTTTTAAACATTTTAATATTGTAGTTAGACAAAATATAATGTGATAAAAACGATATTATTAAATTTGTTTTTTTTAATTCATATCATAACCTCGGGAGTTTACTAACCTTTTTTAATAGTAGCAAAAGGTTTTAGAGTCTGTAAATTTAGCACATCCAAATAAAATAGTATAAATCGCCTACTCCGTAGCAGCAACTCTGTATATCAGCTGAACTTTATTCATACCAATCTATGTAAACACCTTCAAAAATAAAAGTATAATAATTATTAATTTCATTGTACAAATTAAATTAATATTTACTATTGTCTTTTAAGAATGATTTTAAAACAAAGAAAGATTGTTTGGATTATTGATGATCTAATCAATCCCCAAGTCTGGACACTTACCAACTAGGAGTTAACGTTATAGTTCAAGTTTAGGGAAATGTGTTTACAACAAACTTCGATTAAAGATTGTATCAGTATGTCACCTAACTTTGTTCATTCACAAGTAATTCAATTTACGTCACTTGTGTTTACTGAACCATTAGATCTACAGTTTTAGCAATATTATGAAGCAAACCTACTCTTGTAAAAATATTGTTTCTGTAATCATTATCCACATTAATCAATGGTGTGACATCACAATGTATGAATGTGTGAATTATATTTTAAAGTGAGGAATATAATATAGGTTTTATTTAAAGCAGAGTTTATACACTTGTATGCCTAAATTAGTTAGCTATAAAAGACACAAGAGTGGTCTGTTATGACATGTATATAACCATAGAATAATTCAGAAATATTTGTATATATGTTAGTTTAGTCTTTACCTCAAGATGTTGTTATAAGAATTATTTTAAAACTCTTATGTATATGTTACAAGGGAAAATATAAATGTTTCTGTAAATTTAATATACATATAAAATCTAAATAAATTTACTATTATTTGTTTCATAATTAGTTCCAAATTTGTATACACGAGTCAGAATACTCTAGGCGGTAATATTTTTAAACTTTTATATATGTGATGCATATACATACATAGTGTTGTTTCTTCAATGGTACAATGTAACTTTGTTGGATTGTAGTACATTAATGGCTTACATAATGTAGTAAAAATCTTAACAGCTATGTATTTAATATTTTGAATTCATAGCTATGGAAATTCATGAAGCAATATTCAATTGAGTATTAACCATACAAAAATTAATACAGGTAATTAAAACTATTAAATTCTAATCTTTACATACTTGATTGATTTAAAATTTGTTTTACTTTCTCACTATACTATAGTATAGAAAAAGTATAGTGATCGCAAACAAAATTTATGTTGAGATTTTTGTGGAAATATCCGTTTTGGGATCCCCTAATCCCAAAAAAGTGGTTTGTACAAAATGTCGGTCTGTATGTATGTCTGTATGTATACAAAGCTAAAGCGAAAACTTTTCGATCGATTTCAAACAAATTTGCACCAGACATGTCAAGTAAGCATATATAGATTTACGAAAAACGGTTTTGAACAATTTTAAAATTACGCCATTTTTGGCAAAACAGTCCCCCACAAAATATCAGTTATTATTTTTTTTTATAAAAAACGGCTATAACGATTTTGATAAAATTAGGCTTATTTGTAGCCTTTAATGTAACCTACTATAATATGCAAAAAACAGCATATTTTTAAAAATTATCGTTTAGCTAATAATAATAATAATAACCTTTGTTTTGGAGTTTTTTTGAACATAAAGGGGATTGTTTTCCAAAACCTTTTTCGTGCATTTGTTCGAAAGCGATCGAATAGTTTTCTCTCTAGATAATAAAAATAATATTTATTAGTAAATCTCCAACTTTAATTAAAAAAAAACTATCCTGCCCTACAATATAAGTCATAGTGAATCTGTTTAATAATTGAAATATGTTTGTGAGAAAGTATGTGCCAGTTCCTGGTACCGTTTATTTTATTAAAAATTTTTTATTATATGATAGTAATTAGAATTTACACTTAGTTATGCCAGTCAGGACAATTGCAATCTGGAAGTTTACCGGCCCGTTTAAAACTGCACATGTATTTATAACAAAACTTAAATTATTATAAAATCTACGAAACGCCTGAGTAAACCGCTTACATTGAAATATATTATTTATTAAAACATTATTTAGGTAACAAGCTGTCAATTTATTGATCAAAGAAAAAAAAAATATTTATAAGCCCTCAATTAAAAAGTTATATGCCCTTAATAACAAATTTTGCGAATAACAAAACAATTGTCAATCCCTCCTTGTATGATGAACACAATGAAAACCCTTCCTTATTATTAAGGGTCCATATAGAAAAAAAAACTCAATTTTGTTTTTATTTTATGTTTTAATGCTGGAAATCATTATCTTGAATTTGACACATTATTTAAATTTTGTAGGGCTGTAGAAAAAAGTAATGTGAGTACAAGGGAAATTCGTTTTTGTTCATTATCCTCATGTGTTACTTGATCTTAAAACAAATTCTAAGTAATTTTGTACTAATTAAACAAAAACCTCATGTCCCGTTAAAGTAATTGATTGTATTGCAGTATTGAATATTACAGCGTGAGGGAAGGGGCAAGATAGGCAGTAAGGTAGCATTATTAATTTATATTTGCTTAAATACGATTCAAGATTAAGAACAACCCAGCAAACTTGCTATAACCACTCCTAGCTGGTGCTGTTGAATGTACATTTACTTGCACATGAAATAGGCCTACTCGTAGACATGTGCACTATTTAAAGTGTTGTTTATTTATCAGTTTTTCTTAAGGAGAGCCTTAGTCGAGTGGATAGCGTGGTTTTAGAAGGTACCGGGTTTGAATCTCGGCTGGAGACCAGGTTGCTTTTCATGTCTATGGTTTGAGGGTAGGCAGGCGGAATTAAAGCAAACGGTGGTTGGGTCGTTCCAAGTCTCCTGCTAGGGATGTGTTATGCATAGCTTTAATAAGAAATTTATGTGTATGTTATATATTTTTTTTAAACCACCAAATTTTTTCCAATGTAACACATTTAAAAATTATGGTGCACGTAATAAATATGGTAACCATTGAAATAATAAACAACATATATTTTATTCATGCAATAAAATTGGAACCAAATATTTTATAAAATAAAAAATAAAGCCTGTGTTATTAATTTTAGTACAAATACTCTATATCTGTACTAATCAGGATGATTGTGATAGGCCCTAACTAGAGGGGAGTATAACGTGCCATTTAACGTAATGTTAAGTTTGGAATATTTAGGTACACTTTTCAGAAAAATATTTTAGATATCCTGTTTATACTTTTAGGTATATTTAAATAGGTCTTTTTATGTATTGTATACACTTAGTTTGAAGTAATATTTAACGAAACAGACTTTAGATTTTTTTTTAAACGTACTAATGAAATATATATAAAAAAATATATTTACATAATTTTAGAAGTAAATTTACTTTGAAATGCATGAACTGTGGTATATGATAAATACCTACCTACTTTTACTGTATAGCTTTAAACAAATTGAAGTTTTTATCTTTAACAGCGTGAGAAATATGTGTACCAAAACATGAAACAAGTAGAAATTCGGTAACCGAGATTTAAAGTTTATAGACACTGTACTCACAAATTTCAGTTAAATTCATCAATGTAAAAATAAGTACGTAAGACATGCTGCCAAAATTGAAATCTATAACCAATACATAAGAATGTAAGAAATGCTGCCAACATTGAAATATATAATAGCATAAGAATGCAAAAAATGCTGCCAACATTGAAATATATAATAGCTTAAGAAAATGTAGATTTGTATGCTATATTATATGAAATCATACTTATATGTAAACAACTATTCGTGACCTACTTACGGTATATGGGAGTGCAAACGTTTTTATAAAATTTAATTTTGTAATCAAAATAACCTCAAATACACTAAAGTGTTGTACATCAAAATGTTAACAACAATGTATGTAAAATAATTTAGAATAAAATAATATTTTTTTTTTTTTAATTCATGTCATGGCTTAGTAATAATTCCTTAAATTATTTAGTTTATTAAGTAAAAAAGTGCGCTTTGTTTAGTTTTTGAAAGTTGACTTTTCTTAGCACAAATGTACCTTTTTCACAAAAAGTAATAAAGCTGTTTGTTTGAAATATTTACACCAGTTTTTACAAATGTATAAGACATACAGCTCTACGTTTATGAAATTGCATGTACAAAATATTGAATTGTACTAATAAAAGTGCTTAAAGAAAGGTTTAAAAGTTGTTACTAATTTTAAATGTATTGACTCTCCTTAGAAAGACAACCACTAAACTAAACTATACTTTTAATATATTGTTTAATTTCTTTATTTGTTTTCTATTTTATGGTATATTGGACATAACACCAAGTAAAAGTATTAAAAAGTTCATGTGTAGTTTTATATTTATAAAAAATAATTCATAATGTTATACAACTTGTTGTTTAATTATTTTATAACTAAATTTCTTGTCTAATTAAGTGACGTAAATAATAAAGTTAACTTGAATATGTATTACTCAATAATAATTTTAATAAAGTTAAACTTATTTTATTTTGATCATAGCTTATTTAATGGCGTATCGTTATGTTGATAGTAATACTGTAGTAACGCCAGTCCTTTGGAAATGTCTATGTACTCAAAATGTGTACACACAAATATTAAACAAATTTGCTATCATCAGCTGTTCAAAATCAATTGTACTAACTTTTAAAACTAGATACAAGTCCACTTTGTAGTTTAAAATAAATAGTTCACTTTCAACGGGTTTAAATAAATATAACCAACATTTTTAATTTCAATCGCATATCGTGTTTTTGTGACATAAGTAACATCAGTGCATACCGGGTGAAACAGACCACCCGTGCACAAAATAACTTTAAAATGCACCATTTTGAAACGGTTAAAGATAAAGTAAAACTTAAAAAAAAAAAAAAATGTTGATTTTTGAATGACAATTTCAATTATGTGCTTCATGACTTACGTTACTATTTAGAGTTTTTGTGTTTTAACCTGTTTGTTTTTTTTTCAAAATTGTATGTATTTTTTAAATTATAAAATTTTTGAGTAAGGGAACTTATGAACATTTTTGAAAATGGTATTTTCTCATGAATCTATAATACAAATTTGGTTTATGTTTGCTATGTTATGTGGTAACAAAAGAACTAACTGCGAACATTAATTTTGGGCGTTTTGGAACATTCTATACATACGTAACAAGATAAATTTAAACAAAAATTCAAATATTATCAGTGAACAGAGACCTTTAAAATAAAATATCACTCGACCTACCTTTATATTTGAACATTTTCCAAAAAGGACACCCACCCCTCAATAAAGTACTTTTGGGGCATTTTTGAGATTTGAAATTTTTTTTTTTGAATTGAAAACATTTTTACTGATTTCTCTATGGTCGAAATAGGGAGTTGAAACTAAAACGAAGTAACTAGTTCCATCCTAATATTCCTGTAACTTACGACTCTGTTATTTATACGACTTAAATAATGTTCTATTAGAAAGTTACTTTCAATCGTATAGGAGTGTAAGAAACGATAAGAGAAAATACTTAGCTCAGTGACCTGCACCAGCAATAGATGGGACAGTTCTTTAACGTACTCTCATTTACCGTGATAATATACTCGTACTGTAATAGCATTTGTACGTTATACATTAATGTTTTAAAATAAAAACAATTCATTTTTAACAAAGTCGTACATTATATTATTTTCCATTTTAGTCTGTATTTAGTCGTGTACAAAACTGATATTTTCCTACTACTTATAGTTTATAAAGCAAACAAATCAAATACAAACAGTATTAAAAACTATTGAAAAGCAACACATGGTTTACACAGAACGTTCGACTATACTATTGTATTGAAACACTGTCCAGTCACTTCAAAGGAATAACTAGCTAGGAGCGGTGGTGATTGAAGAAGCGGTTGAATATTAGAAAATGGAGGATCATCGCTATGGGCATAAATAAAACATTACTAAGTGTTTCGCAATACTTATGGGCTGAAGAAATTATGGAAATAAGTTAAATAAATATTAACTGTTTTGTGGTATTCTTTAAAAATGTCTGTTGAGTTTGATGGTGGCCAAAGGGGTTGAGGAAGTTAAATATAAATTGAATTCAAGATGGGTATAATAAAGTGATGAAATGCAGAGGAGAATTATTACACCTAAATTACAAACCCTGGGTAGAGGGTATAAATTATAAATGTTCTTTGTGTAACTTAACGGAAGTAGAAGACGTATTCCATTTTGTAGCAAAGTGCCCAATTTTGAAATAAGGGTTTTTTCAATAAACTTGAGTTGTCGCGAGAAGAATTTTACGATTACTTAAATGGTCGGGATTGGGACCGATTGGCGAAGTATTGTCGAGCAGCCTGGAAGTACAGGTGGGAGTTAATACAAGAGTTCAACTATTGAATTAGTTCATTTGGAAAATATTCAGGTAGGACAAGGGAAACGATTGTTGATTAATGTTTTATTTGTGTTATGTTAGGTTTCCATATCAGCCCTTTCCGTTTTTTGTGTGTGCGTGTGTATTGGTATGTATGGTCTCTAGAATTAATTACTGTATAAAATTATTATAAATTAATGTAAAAAATAAAACTTGGCCAAAAGTTAAGAATTGAGCTAAATGTAAATTGATGTATGTTAGATTTTCTGCTATCTGTAATTTATATGTGTGTTTGTGGCAGTGTGTATGTGTGTGTGGGTTGGCATGCATAGTTCGTAGATTTAATTAATATATAAAATTATTATAAATTATTGCAAAAAAATAAACCTAGTCAAAAGTTAAGAATTGAGCTAAATGTAAATTGATGTATGTTAGATTTTCTGCTATCTGTAATTTATATGTGTGTTTGTGGCAGTGTGTATGTGTGTGTGGGTTGGCATGTATAGTTCGTAGATTTAATTACTATGTAAAATTATTATAAATTATTGCAAAAAATAAACCTAGTCAAAAGTTAAGAATTAAGATAAAGGTAAATTGATGTAAGTTAGATTTTCTGCTCTCTGTAATTTATATGTGTGTCTGTGACAGTGTGTATGTGTGTGTGTGTTGGCATGTATAGTTCGTAGATTTAATTACTATGTGAAATTATTATAGATTACTGTAATTTTGGATGCTACCTACCTGGCCGACGGTCAAAGTGACCAGTGCCATTCAATGCTTGTGTAATTGTTTGTATACTTTGGGAGATAAATATAGCATTGTTATTATTATTATTATTATTATTAATAAAGTGATGAATAATTATTTGAGATACACATGAGTAGAGTTTAAAAAAGGAATAATCTATCCACACCTAATTGAAAAAATGAAATTAATATACAAACGAGAGTGTCTAAGAAACTTAATGTTACAGGATTATATCGGGTATCACTGCGGAGCTAGAAAGTAATAGATCTGTAAGTGGAAATAACTGCAGCTTAATGAAATATTTAAAGCTTATGCTTTGCAGGTAATAATACAGTAATTAATTGTGTTTGGCATTTCTTAAGCTAATCGGAGATCATATAATATGGTGACCAATCTGTTTAATAGTGCGGAACTTAGTTTGGGGTTTGGTTTTCATTTAAGTAATTTATCATAATCGTATTTAGCTTACAACATTTTAGCGACTTAGACAAAATATATAACGAAAAGGTTCCGATAATTGTTTCCATCAGCCAATGGCATTTAAGGAAACCGGTTGCAATTGTTTTACTAATAATTTACCTTAGAAATTTGAATTGTGATACACTGTAACGTTTAGGATAACTTCAATGAACCACAGTGAGATTATTGGGTAAACTGAGCGTATAATTTGTAGAGTGAACTAATCAACTAAACCTCCAGCTCTTTTATTAATAACCTTGTTTCCTCTCCATAGAATAAACTGAGTAGTTTAGAAAAAACTAACATTTGGTCATCATTATAAATTGGAAACAACATTATCCTGGGAACCTGCGTGTCCTAGTATGAGCAATTTTGAAAATGACTCGTGTACGAAAAACTTGCTGTCCAGTATAGTATACACATTTACTTTCAACACTTTTCGCTGGCTCACATTTTGCAAATTAGTATTTATTATTTTGGTTAGCTTGTAAATGAACGATTTCTAGTAAATATCAACCGTAACTTCTGTGAAATCTAGACCGAAATTTAACAAGAAGTGAACAAAGCCCGCTTAATAATGAAACGGAGCGTTGTTATCATGTTATCTTATCTCTTTTATATAGAAATCTCACAATTAATGTTCTGATGTTACATTACTAATCTTCATAATTTCTCTGTTTTTTTGCTCTAAGGGATATATTTTTAATGTATGGTGCCTTCGCCCTAATGTACTAAATAATTGTTTTTAAAATAAATAACTTTACAGCTTCTGAATGAATTGTATTCTGTTAACATTGAACGACATCCCAAAAGTTATTTGAACCAAATGAGTGTCATACGACTTCAAATAAATGTACTGTATCAATCCTTTTTGAAAAGAATAATAATTCCAAATAATAATTAATAATGAAATAATAATTGGTCGTTTTGTATAGCGACTGATGGGAACTAGGATCTACTCTTTGGCTACAATAGTTTTCCGAGTAGTAAGTCACAAAAGTTCTGTAGATTTATCGAAGAAGATGATCTCACCAAGTTAATTGGTGGGTCATTTTAGCTTCTGACGAATTATACAGTCCAATCTCATAATTTAGCAACAGTAAGAAGTTTAAATAAGTTAAATTGTATTAACTTTAATAATTGTACTAAAGAGCCAAAGAACAGTATAATTTAATATTTCGCTTAGTGATAAGAAACAAGGTAAAAACGTACTATATAATCTCAGATATAACAATGTAATCATGTTATGATTTCCCTTCCTGCGTTTCTGTTATGAATTATCCACCGTCTTTTTTCAAATATAACCTTATTATTAAAGCAGATGTTAGTAAACCTTATAAACTTACAATAGTATTTAGTTATAAGTGTATTATTATGTTTTCTCAATAAGGTCCAGAAACTAATCACCAGCCAGAACAATGTCTAGAATCTGTTCCAAATATAACCGTATTGTAAAGCAGATGATAGATATATATATTTTGTTTCAGTATAATAGGCAATCACCTATATTTTGTAAAATTAGTTTACAATCGACTATCATTTTCAGTATAGATTCACATAATTTTTTTTCAGCATAGTACACAATCACCTATAGTTTTTCAGTACATTAAACAACCACCTAAATAGTTTCAGTATAGTATATAAACGCCTATAACCGTAGTTAGTGTGGATGTTTTTAAGTAGCATATAATAAGACTTAAATACTTAATTTATAAAATGTCAAATTTGATTGAGGATCGAAAAATAAATATATTACTATACTCGGATGATGTACTTCTTTTGTCATCTACACCATCTGGGCTACAGGAAATGATTAATGAGTTGGAGAGTTATTGTAGGAAGTGTAGTTTGAATGTAAATTTGAACAAATAAAAAGTTATGGTTTTTCAGAAAGGGAGGTAGGCAAGGAGCCAAAGAACGATGATAGAAGGGTGATAGAATGTGTAAATGTGTATAAGTATTTAGCCGTTGCGTTGATACCTTCTTTATCTTTGCAAAAAACATTACGAGCAAAAACTTGCAGCAGCCAAAGCAACGATTAACTGTGTGTGGAAAAATTTACTAACAAATTTTAAAGTGCCTTTATCATTAAAATGGGCATGCTTTAGCGCGGTACAAAGAGCAATAATGTTTTACGCAGCGCAAGTGTGGGGATAAGAACAATATAAACAGTTGTAGCAGTGTTGCGTGTGTTTGTTAAACGACTGCTGCAACTGCTAGAAAACACTTGTTTTTAGAGTTGGGTTTAGAAAAATTGTTTTTTAATGTTACGCTTAGTTTATATACAAGTTATGTGTTAAACCCTTTAAATATGCCGGAAGAGAGGCTTCCAAACTTTTTAACAAAACAGGGCATCTAAAGTTAATTTTTTTGGTATAAAGGATGGTTGCAGTTAGTAAACGTACATGAGATAATATTTGACACAGGTCTATCAGGCGTAGTTAAATTTAAGGTGCAGTTATTTACTTTAGCCGAAGCGATGCGTAACCAGAACAAACAAAATAATCTGCTCGCAGCTAAGACCGGTAGCTATCACAGTGTCTATAGAACTTAAATTTGGAACTTGGGGATATGAAATATGGGTTTTAAAATGTAGAGGGCAATTATAATATTTAAACTACAAACCTTTGGAGTGGATAAATTATAACTGTTAATTATATAATTTAGTGGAAGTTGACGATGTATTTAATTTCGTAGCGAAATAATCCATTTTCAAATATGTTCGGCAAGTTTATTTTAATAAACTTGAGCTGTACGAGAGGAATTTTACCAATATTTAAACGGTCAGGATTGGGAAAGGTTTGCAAGATAAAATATTGTCAATGTGCCTGGAAGTATAGGTGGAATCTGATAAACGAGTTTAATTACTAAATTTGTTTGTCTGAAGAATACACAGGTAGGATAAACATAATGCTCAGGCTACTTAGGTAGATGTAATGTATGAATTTGTATTCCCTACAGTTATTCATGTACATGTTTTGTTTTAATGTTTATATTTATTTGTTTACATATATAGTACACTGTTGGCAGTAGTCTGTCAATTAAGGTTCCGTTTGCTTTTGGTTATGTTTCCATAGTCAATATTCTGTAATTTGTGTGTGGGGGTGTGTGTGTTGGCGTATGTATTGTATGTAAAATTCATTATGACAATTCAATATATTTATTTAATTATTGTAAAAATAAGAATGTAAATTTGAAATGTTAAATAATGGATGTCACTAACCTGGCTGTCGGTCAAAACGACCAGAGTAATTCAAAGTGTTTGTATACTTTTATTTTAAATAAAGCATTGTTATTATTATTGTTGTTGTATTTTCCTCCCCGGGCGTTTCATTTACGTCAAAGGTAATCCCATTACACGAAAGAGACTAAAGATTCGATAGCTTTCTGTTTGTAATTGTAAAATATTTACAATACTTATTTGCTGTGTAATACTTGTATAGTTACCCATCGACACCACTAACAGAAAGTTACCCTGTCTATGGTTAACATTCCTTGGTTTGATTGAACTACAGTTTTCCCTCCTTAATTGATTTACTATTTATGAAAATTGAAAGCACGTAGCTATAGAGTGTTGCATCTTAAAATAACTAAATATTTTCCATTCTCGTTTACTAATAAGAAACGTCTCTTTAATTAGCTTTCTCGGTTACAGTTTAATTTAGCCTCAGGAGACAATAATCATCGTATTGGCTTGACCACATTCACGTGGTTTAATCTACGATCTGTTACAATTATCCAAACAGCGGTTACCAGCGGAACCATTATGATTTTAGTATATATTTTACATTATTTACCAACTAAATTATTTTTAGTATTGGCAATGGTGACATTGTAATTTATAAAATTCAGTTCTAGAATTTGCTATAATATCGATATCTATAGTTGCTTCTTCTGATTTTTGTAGACACACAATTAATTACTCTTTACTATGGCTTTTCTGAAAGCATATAGATTTTTTGATCAATTGATAGTAAATGTGTTTTTAAAGGTTTTCACCAAATTTAAACAAACTTCTCGGACGATTTTTAAATGCTTTTGTTATAATAGTTTGGTTGGAAATATATATTTTTTTTTCTTTTAATTACCGTAAATAAAAACAAATAATTTAAACTTTATTTCTGAATTTAAATTTGTATACACATAATTCCTTCTAAAATAAGTACATTCGAAACTTTTATTTGAGGAAATGTCCGACGTTTGATGCAGTTAAAGTAGTATAATTACAACCCATAAAGTATTTAAAGATCATAGTCGTTCGGAGGATTACAGAGAGATGTATTGATATCTTTCCTTTTGATATGACTAAAACCAGTTAAATTTTTAGGTTATATAATGTTTTTAATAATTTATCTAAGACATACCACTCTATATGTCAAAATACACAAACCTATTATCGCGATAATCTTAATCACAATTTTCTTGAATTTTGTACTGTATACAAATTTTACTTGCCTCCAGTTTTAGGTTGTGAAACTTAATTAAATTGTTTAATATTTCCCTTTTCTTATTTTTTAGAGTGATATTATCTTTAAATTTTGATCGGAGTTATTTAGAAGCTCCATGTTTATAGAGTATTGTAAATTCCCAAACAACAGTCAACTAGAACTAAATCTTAGGCCTTTTAAAACAATACATAAAGAGTGAAATACAGAATATTAGAAATAATAATAAATGGAATGATTTACTTTAGAAATGAAATTAAATACTGTATTCTATCTCTAAAAAACCAGATGATGGATTATTAGATTAATGATCCAACTAATCGCGTTTTCGTAAAAAAAAGGCTTACAAAATTGTGCTATTAGCATATAATGCATTAAATTTGGGGCTGCATTGGTAATGCTCAGTAAATTAATGTAGGCTTACATTTTTCCAAGTTCTAATTATGGCGATGAACATACCATGGCGTATGAAGACGAATGAAATGTGGCATGAAGACTAAACTTAATTTGGTACAAGCAAACTTATAAACATTAGTATCACTAACAAATAAACCTTTTTAATATTGCATTGTTTCAAAGCCAAAAACAGTTACGTGAAGAGTAAAGCCTTTAAATCGTGTCTTTAGAACGTTGTGCACCGTTCAGATATGACTCTTTCGAAAATACTATCGTTCAGATTGTTTAAGGCATAGCATACTTGCGTAATGTTTAACACTATCAATGATGTCTGAAGTCATGCACGCATCCTGAGTATAGTCTCAAATACACAAAATAACTAGTAAGTAAATTTACTAAATATGTTTTAAATACTTGCATAAATATAAAATAAAGTACGATCAGTCCTGGATGGTATTTTTTTATACGAGAATTTTAAAAAGAATTCCAGTTTAACACCAAATAAATAAAGGCTATATTTTATTTTTACGTCAAACAGACTATAACAGTTTCACGAAACAGTAATACTGACAGTCAGGATGGTATTAATCACTCATCACGTCAATATCACGTATTGTAGGCACGTAATGTGTATACAGGTGGACATCTATTACCTAGACAGAGTATGTGCTGCAACTGTCAACGTTGTCTGTTTGAGCTGTGTTTGAAACAAGATACAAGAAGTGTTACTATAATATTAAATAATTTAATGCTTTCTCATTTAGCTGTACAAAATTTTAATTAAAAGACTCAATAGAAAAACAAAATATTTTTGGCCAATTTCCAATGTATTATTGCTTCTTGACATGGCTTTTAACGAACTACTTGTACGACTTTATCCTACTCAATAGTTTCCTTCTCATTATAAAAAACTCAATTTTCCCAATGAGTTATGACGTATTAATCGAAACTGAAATATATTGTATGAGAAGAGGTATCATTTTCTCTATTTTCATATAGCTAGACAAGTAAACTAGCTTAAGTTAGTTTTACAACTATTTACTTTAATTAGCATAATTAGTCTGGTTTGGTGAAGGTTACTTTTTTTTATTAGGTACACCTCACAACTAATTAATTATTACAAAATAATATTTATATTTAAGAAAATCTTAAGTTTCAAAATTCAATTTATTTATGTAATAAACACATTAGTTTTTTTTGTGATTTTGTGATTTGCATCACTTTTATTTTATAGTACTATTACTGCGGAAGTTCTACTGCATTGTGTACTTACAATATTGAAGTTTTATGGCCATAATGATAAGTTGATTTTTTTAATAAATGTTCTTCGGAACTTTTATTTATGAAGTTTTCTTTGCGATTGTTTTAAGATTTTGTTTTATTTATAATGTTTTTTCTGTGACTGCTTTTAAGACGTTAATGATGAGTTGATGTTAGTATAATTGTTTTGGTAATGGCTCGCTACGGAACCCTTGGTGCACAAGTAATCTTCGGTGTTTTTATTTATAATTTTTTTTTTCTATGAAGATCGCGTATATGACGTTGATGATGCATTATTAATCAATGGTAATATCGTATTTTTAAATGTGCGTTACGGAATCCTTGGGGTCCGAGTAATCTTCTTCGGCTTCGGTGTCATTATTTATGTAGTTTTTGCAGTGATTTTGTATATGATGGTGGTGATGCATTAATAATGGTAATATCGTATTTTTAGTGCGTTACGGAACCCTTGGCGCCCGAGTAATAATATTTTTGGTGTGTTCTTTTTTATGAATTTTTCTCTGCGATTTTGTATATGACGTTGATGATGAATTAATGTTGATAAAATATTTTTTGTAAAGGTGAGCTATTTAAACATTGGAGTTCGAATTATCTCCTCCGATGTTTAAATTTATAAAATTTTCTCAGTGATTGTGTATACATGACGTCTATGATGCATTGATGTTGGTAATATTGTTTTGGTAATGGTTCGCTACGAAAACCTTGGCGCCCAAGTTTTCTTCTTCCATTTTATTATTTATGAAGTTTTCTCTGTGATTGCGTGTATGACGTTGATTTGGTAAAGGTGTGCTACGAAACCCTTCGCGGTCAAATAATATAATCCGGTCTTATTATATATAAAATTGCCTCTGGTTGTTTATATGAAGTTGATGTTGGTAATATCGTTTTGATAAAAGTTCGTTACGGAAACCATGGTGCCTAGTAAACTTCTCCATTTTATTTATGTATATGGTAGCGAATTAATTTGTAGCTCTTCGTTCAATTCTTCTTCTTTTACATTTAGATTAATTGTGTGTATTCCTAAAACCATTATACCGGTACAAAAACTATGGAGTAAGTGTTACTTCAACAGTGTAACAATAAATAAATTTTATATAAATAATTGACTCCATTATTCAAACAACCTATAGAATTAGTATAATAATATGCAACACACACTACAGTACACTGCAGGTATGACATGCCTGCTACCTTTGATTGTAAAACACAACTAACTCATTTTCCCTACTTCCTGCCACAGTGCACACACTGACAGATTTCAATACTCCCCACCAACAAAAACCAGTTATGATTGGAAAACAAACATTGCTATTGGCATTACCAATGAGGTTGTAAAATATTTGCCCTTATGGTGTTTGCTTTAGAAGGCTTCAATATTTGTTTATGAGTTACCGTGAATGATGATTGAAGTTATGATTTATGATGGCTTACCTTAAATTTGGTTAAGGTAATTTATCTTGCCAACACTTTGTTAGTTTAGTAATAAACTTTTTAAAGAAAGTTATAGGCTGTAGACTTCACAGCAAGTATATAGGATATTGATAATTATTTAGATTTTAGTGCATTCATTTAGAGGTTTTTGTAGTTAAAATCTAATTTGCTAAATTATTATTATTTATCTCGTATAGAAATCTGTCCAAAGTTTTACAAATCTTCCCTTTATAGTTTTGGATTCTACACACCAGAAGAAACACGTTTTTTTACAATTAAACAAGTGGAATGTACGTAATATTGAGAATTTTTTAAAGTATAAGGTTTTAAAAAAACAATCACCTTATTTAGTTTATTTTAGAACTTAACGCTTAATTAAAAACACTTTTTAAAAGAGCCAATAATGAAAAGAAATCTAATTTTGTAAACGTTTAATCGTTATCAAAACTGTTTCAGTAGCCTACGGATGATGTCAGTAATAAAAACTAAAAATCTTATTTGTATTTTAAAAGTATACATTTCAAATAATATAATATTTAAGTCATCAAACACAAGATTAACAATGGACTTAATTTAGCTGTATAGAATGTTAGAACGTTAGTGTTGTAACAGTATTTGTCACAAAATCTGCATTAATTCTAGTGAGGAACCTGGAGAGTTTGGTTTTTCGCCGTACTGACTTCATTTGCTTGAAGTAATATGATTACTGGCATTAAAGCATAAATTGGCTTAAAATTACAGAGAGTTGTTCCGGTGTTTTATCTATTCTGAAGTGTCTGCTAACAAAAATAATTAAATAAAACTAAATAAATGTATACTTTTTGTAAAATAGTAACACGAACATAAAAAAAAATAGTACATAAATAGTCTAAATATCAGATTTAAAAAAATTCTAAACCAAATAACGCAGCACCAAACATGTTTTGTTAACAGTAGGTATACAATACTATTTTGTTGTTGTTAAATCATATGCTAATGTGCATAGTAACAAATAAACACATGTTTTACATTATATTAAACAAAACATTTTATTTGTTTACATAATTTAAAATATGTAAATACTATATCATTATTATGTACACAATTTATCAATCAAATTACAAACTATTTGATTTCCAAACTAAGTGTTTCGTCAAGGAATATCCTCAGACATTTGATATGCTTTTCTTTTTCAATAACTTTGCAATCGCCTCCTAACAAAGTGCATTTACAGATTTATATTTAAGAGAAAATGACAAATCGAAACCAATAAAAGTAACAATTTATTAATATTACAATTTATTTTATATTTATAATCCCCAGGTTTTCAAAAGAAGAAAGTCAAGGGAGGTCTTTTCTCCTAATACCTTATCATATTTGTGTAAATAAAACAATGGGAAATCGTCTGCTTATGATCAGTTTTTACTTCAAAGTAGAGCATTAGTAAGTCTTTTAGGAAAATTAAAATAGGGTTGACGACGTCACTTACCCTTAACCTGCCTATACTAAAATATTATATCGGTACTAAAATAATAGTAATTATTTCTACTTGTTGTGTTTTAGTTATAGAACAGCACCATACATCCGATTCCAGTATCTTCCATCTTTCCATAAAAGTATAATTACCAACCACATCAAAAGCTCTTTTGTACAATGGAATGGTACCATTTTTATTTTAAATATATAACCTATTATAATGATCTACGAAATAGCAATAAGAAGTCACTTAATGTTTTTCCTTTATCGGGATGTAATATACTTTTTTTAACATCTTTCTTTATTCTAGTTAGGCTAATAATGACGGAGTTAACAGCACATAGCGCTGGTAAATCGGTATCCTTTACACATGTTTTTGTTAAAACCTACGAGTTTATAAATGCAGCAAATTGGGCCAACGCCTTTAGAATCTTAGCCACATTGCTTCCGCTTTAAACTTCTAAACTATATCACTCTGATTCCAAATACTTAAATTTTGTACAGAAGAATTTTGTATTCTAAGAAATCAATAAAGCTTTTGTAAGCTTTTAAAAAAAATCAATAAAAAGTTAGGTAATTATATTTAATATTAACATTACTGTAAATTATTTCTGTAATAGGAATGAGAATATCAATGGTTAATTTATTCATACTATGTCTAGTAAATCCAAACTGTTTGTAACTAAAAAAAAAAAAAAAAAAAAA
>JAGFPH010002504.1:175454-195058 GCA_018207615.1 Philaenus spumarius | reverse complement strand
ACGTTAACATTATTTATATAAACTAGGCGTTATTTGTGGATATAACTCCTCCATCCCTAAATAGAACTTCGGGGATATGCCGAGATCTCTGCTGTGGCTGAGGTGTTGGCTGACTCGAAGTCGAATACATTTTCTTGGTATACTTGTATGTTGTGTATAACATAACAGTAATTACAATGCAATATAGTATTATTGTCCATACACTAAAGTTTGTAGTCAATTCTACCATTTTGTTTACCTTTGATATTTTATTCAAATTTATTTGGTTTAAGTCCAGTTTATGTAAATTGATGGAAATATCTGGCTGCTGATCTACCTGTAACACAAAGTCTGTAGCATCTAGTATTCTAGGATGCCCTGTATTAGTACTGGAAGAATGCAAGAGTATTTTATTATTATATTCAACAACATCGTTATTGTTATTAATGTTTAATAAAAAGATTCCATTTAAAGACACTTCATTAGTTTCTTTAGCACTTATAACTTTTAAAACTTCTTTCTCAGGAAAGATTATCAGATATTGTTCAATTTCGGGTATCCAGTTAATAATGTTTTCACTAATTTCCAAGTTCACATATTTACACTTATTAGGGGTTCCAAAGTTTATTATAGAATTTTCACAAATAAGTTCATGGTGAGTAATTTGAGAAAACGAGCATATTTGGGCATTGTGGATCTTGCTATTACACTTATCTTTTAAACCTAACATTACAATTTTATTAGACATGGTTTTATGAACTAAAACATATCTTACTCTAGGTATAATGGTTACATAATTTGATTCATATAATGTAGGTACAGAGGTTAGTTTATACAAAGTATAATCAATTGGTTCCACAATAGGCAAATTAATAAAATATACAATTTCCTTAGAATTAATATTACAATTAATCTCTAGTAAGTTTTCAATTTCCCAAATATTATTTAAACTAGGTTCTATAGGTAATTTACCTTTATAATAACTCTTAATTTTGTTTATTTCCTCAAACAGTTCCTGTGCAGATATTACACTTGGATGTAGCGTTCCTAATTTACAAAAAGTTAGAGAATTTTCTATATCTTGCATCAGATGTAACATTATATTGTATACAATATTTAATTGATTTAGTATATTTCTAAATTGCTCAATTTCAAATTGTTCATTTATTCTTTGGTATACAACTAACATTTTAACTTTTAATTCCTGAAAGTTTTCTTCAATTTCATTTATTGTTTTATTAAATTCATCAATTATATTTACATTAATCGAATATTGATTATCCAGTTGATCTAACACATTACTTTGGTTATTCTTTAAATCAGTCAATATTTTTTCATATTTTTCGCCATCATAGGCATCTAGATTACCTGTGATAAATTTTACAATTGATCCTAAACCATTAAAAATGCCTCTTTTACTTCTGACATCTTTTAACATAATTATTTCTAATTTTTCTTCTATAACACTTTTTGTATGATTAATATACTTAAAGTAATTTAACATGTCTCTTATTTTATTCTTACTCTCTGATACTTCTCTATTATACATATTCAAACTACAAGCTTTACAGTTTTCATTAAAATGGATTAACACATGGTCATAGTAATTTCCTATATTATAAAGTTGGGATATAAATTTTTCAAGGTTAAAGTTGTGTACAAAGGTATGGTAGGATGTTTGGAGTTTTGCAATGCCAAGGTCTATTGGGATCACTCCTACATTTTTGGAGATGTCTTTGATTTCTACTGCGGTTGCTGTGTACAGCGTGATGGACCTGGAACACACGTAAAAGGTTTGGAATGAGAGGTTTTCTTCTTTTTCCTGGGCCTCTTAATATTTGACAAGTGTATTTTTCCTTTTGTATTAAAATGTCTTGTTTTTATTTCGGCTGTTTTCCTTTCCGGGTCGATGGATATAATTTCTTCTTTATTATATTTATTTTTGGTCTTACCCTGTTTTTGAACAGTTTTTACATAGACTTCCTGTGGAATTTCCGGAAGTGGTTCCTTGCTTACATTTCTTTTTTCTTGAATTCTTTCTTTAAGCTTAAGGCTTATCTCTCTTATGTTTTCGTATAACTTCTTCGTTTTTTCTTTATGAGAATTTACATAGTCATTCATAATTTTGTTTTCTGGATTTACATCAAAAATTGAATTTGAATTAACGTGTCCATATAGTATCTCAACAGGTGTTAGTTTTGTGACAGAATGAATGGTGTTATTATAGGCTATTACGGCGTATTTCATTTTCTTTGTAATTGTGTCATTCTTAAATTCTGGTTGATTGTTCAGTAATCTGATATGTTCAACTAATGTGGAGTGAACACGTTCGCAAATACCATTCGATTGGGGGTGTTGGGTACTTATAAAATGAATTTTGATTTTATGCAATTCTATAAGTTCCTTAATTACTTTATTATTAAATTCTGTACCGTTGTCAGAGATGATAACGTCCGGTACACCACGTTCTACGAAGTAGTCTATCAGTTTGTCACTTATCTCTGTAGCATGCTGACTAGCTATTCTATACAGCTGCACGTGTTTAGAGAACGTATCTACTACGGTTACAAACTTTGCTTTATCAAATGTCACCGTGTCTATTGCTATTATCTCTAAAGGTCTAGAAGCTGTGGGCGTAAGAGATAGTTCTGTTTTTATGGGAACTCTTTCATATTTTGTTTGTAAACATATTTCACAATTGTTAATAAACTCTTGAACACTGTTCCTAACATTTGGCCAATAATATTTCCTTTTGATCTGATTATAAGTTTCGGTAATACCCCTATGATTGGTTTTACTGACATGGTAGTTACTTACAATCTCTTCAGTTTCTTCAGGATTGGTTACATCTAATAATTTTTCATTACATTTGACTAAATTTAGTTGTGAACTCTTAAAGTTTTTCATTACACATGCTGTAAATCTCTCATAAAAATCGTTTTCAAAATATAGATTATATTTAACATTTGGTACGAGATATTCCTTTACAAAGTTTACTAAATCTTCTTCAAAATTGTTTTCTGATATTTCTACAATAAATCTAATTCTTGTTATTCCGAATAGTTTTTGAATTTTTGTTTTTTCTGGATTTCGTTTAACTAGGGAAAGTATAATTTGATTCTTGCCGAAGTTTACGGGTTCATCTGATATTGGAATTTCTATTTGAGTGTTTCCTTCATAATTAGAGTGAATGGTCTGGTCCGTGTCGTCTTCCTCGTCCAGGTTTACTACCATTGATTCTACGTCATCAAATTCCGGGAAATATGATCCGATTAGTTCATTACTTGGTCTTTCTAAATCTGGGTCAATTTTGTCAACATTAGTTATTTTCTTCTGAGTTATATTTAATTGAATTCGGGAAAGTGCGTCTGCATTTTGGTTAGCTTTTCCTTTCTTATATTTAATTTCATAGTCAAATTCTTCTAATTTCAAACGCCATCTTAATAACTTAGAGTTGGGTTCTTTCACTGAAAATAACCATTGTAAGGGTTTATGGTCAGTATAGATTTTGAACTTTCTTCCGAACAGATAGGGTCTAAAATATTTAGTTGCCCAAACAATTGCTAGTAATTCTTTTTCTATTGCTGAGTAATTAGTTTCGCTCTTATTTAAAGTTCTGCTAGCATAGGCTATTGGTAAATCTGCTCCTTTTACATTTTGACTCAAAATCGCTCCAATTGCAAAATTACTTGCATCCGTTGTTAAGGTAAATTCTTTCTCAAAATCTGGATATTGTAAAATGGGTTCATTGCACAACATGTTCTTACACCTTTCAAAACATTCAATATATTCCGGCTTATTTATATCAATTTTTACATCCTTCTTTAAACAGTTGGTAAATGGTTTTGTAACTTTTGCAAAGTCTTTAATGAATTTCCTATAATAACCTACCAGTCCTAAAAATCCTTTAATTTCCTTGGTGGTTTTTGGTATAGGATAGTTTTTTATAATTTTTATTTTTTCAGGGTTAGGTTTAACTCCTTCTGGTGTTACTATGTGTCCTAAGTAAGCTACCTCTTTTCTTAGAAATTCAGTCTTGTCTAATTGTATTTTAAAGTTTGACTGTCTCAGTCTTTCAAAAACTTCACGTAAACGGTTTAAATGTTCTTGCAAACCGGTTGAATATATTATTATATCGTCTAAATACGTCAAACAGGTTTCATTTTGGATTCCACGTAGGATATTGTTCATAACTCTCTGGAATGTGGGAGGACTATTTTTTAAACCGAATGGCATCCTCAAAAATTCGTAATGTCCATTTTCAGTTGAGAAAGCTGTCTTCTCCACGCTATCCTTGTCCATTTCCACTTGATGGAAACCAGATGCTAGATCTAAGGTCGTAAAGTATTGAGATCGGCCTAATTTATCCAAAATATCCGTTATATTTGGTAACGGGAATCTATCATCGATTGTTTTCGAATTAAGACCTCTAAAATCTATCACTAGCCTAAATTTCTGCTTCCCTGAGGCGTCAGCTTTTTTTGGTACAATCCAAATGGGGCTATTCCAAGGTGATTTAGAATGTCTAATTATTTTTTGTCTAAGCATGTCCTGAATTTGATTGTTTACTTCTTTTTTATAGATTTCTGGATATCTGTAACTTCTATTATAAATTGGGATTTCATCTGTTGTCCTTATTATGTGTTTTACTTGATTGGTGAAAGTCAAATTATTTTCTTCAACATGAAATATATCCGCGTATTCCTTAATTAATTTGATTATTTCGTCTTTTTCTTCAATATTCATGTGATCCGTCCTAATTTTATTCAGGTCTAATTTCTTGTTTTTGCAATTTATTGAGTTAAGATTTATTTCTTTAGATTTTAAGTTAATATGATTTTCATTTCGGGTGTCCACAATTTCAAAATTATCTAATGGTTCAATTTCCAATGGTTTTGGTGTTATTTGTATTTTATTTAGAGAATTATTAATAATTGGGCAAAGTGCTTCATTATTTTTTATAGTCACAACACATTGTGGAATTTCTAGTCCTTTACAATAAGTATAAGGAATTACTCCTTGACCGTTAGACATATTTTTAATTTTTAATTTCACTATCTGTTTACTTCTTGCTTGAATTACATAACTTTGGAAGTTTTTATTTTTAATAATATTGGGTCTGGTTTCTGGTTGTTCAGGTTCTTCCGTGTTAAGATAGAGTATAGGTAACTTCCTAATTGTCTGGTCTTTACTTGGTAAGGTGATCGTGTTTTTAATAAAGTCAAAGCTTAGTTTTAACTCTTTCATGTTATCGATTCCTAAAAGTAAGTCGAACTGTTCATGAAAATTAAACAAATAGAATTTTGCGTCTTTCTTGCCTAATAACGGTAATTTACAACTATATTTTTCTCTTGAAGTACCGTGTGCTGTAGTTATCTCAAAAGGTTCTGACTTTATTGCGTTTTTATACATCTGAAATGCTAGGTTTTTCTTTATAAAAGATTTGGTGCTTCCCGTGTCTATCAAGATTTTTAAATTCGTTTCCGGGTCATAAATGTAAGGCAATTCATTGCTGTCATTGTGGATATTCATTATGTTGAATTTATTCCGAGGCTCGTTGCTCCTAAAAAATAATCATCGTTTGGTTCGTCTTCATTTAAATTTAACATTTCAAACTGTTCCTGACATATTTCGGGGTTTTCAGAATTATAGTTATAACTTTGCTCTGCTTGTCCTAAATCTTGTTCAAAGTCTTGTGAAAAGTCGCACATTTCTTCAGCGGGTTTTCCGGTTATTTGGTACATTTTTGTGTTCCTAAACGTATTGTCCGTCTGTCTTGTGGAAATACTCATAGGTGTAGGTTTGTATTGTTTCTGATTTTGATTGAAATTTGTATTAGTCTTTTGCTGTTGATTTGTGTTAAATGGTTGTCTTGGTTGAAATTGCTGATACGGTTTGTTAAAATAAGGGTTTTGGGTATTTTGATATTGGTTATTTTGGTAAGGTAGTTGTTTAGGTTGGAAAGTTTTCTGTTGAACAGGTCTTTGCATTTGAACGGGTTTGTTTAGAGCGGGTCTGTTATTCTGATACAATTTAGAATTTTTAAATTGAAAATCGTTCGTTAACATATTTAAAGCTTCTTCTAAACTATGTGGGTCTTTTGTTCTCATTAAAGATCCTACTGGTTCATGTAATCCTCTTAAAAGTACTCTTAACGCTAATTTTTGTACATAGGCACATAACACATGAATGGAAGATGATGGTTCCTTATTAGTAAAATAAGCGATTTGTAAGTTTAAAAGCTTTTGAATTCTTTCATAAAACTTGAATGGGGATTCATTTACCTCTTGTTTTAATTCAGACATTTCAAGGTTTAGAGTAAAACAATCTCTCTTGTCTAAATAGGTGGTCAACAATGTCTTTCTTACGTCTACCCATGAATACGAGTTAGAGCTTACAACAACTTCTAAAGCCTGTCCCTTAATTTTACTTAATATAGATGAAAAAAGATATTCATTTTGAAAATCTTCCGGATTTTCAGATACATAAAATTTAGTTACAATTTTATCACACATTGACACAAATCTAGCGAGCATAGTTTTGGCTCTCCATTATACTCGGGAATCATTTCAAGGTATTCTTTCTTTAAAGTCGGGGTTGCCATGTTTATAAGTTGTACTTAACTAAATTAAAATAATAATAATAAGTTTATCTTATAAAACAATTAATATAATAAAATATATCGAAATGATATTTTTGTTTAAAATCTTTCAATTGATTGAAAAAATATACTGTTGCATAAAAAATGCTTTGCCTATATTTTTAATAGGTGTTTCTTTTCTACTCACAAGATCCACAAATATATGCTCATATTAGGGTCCGGGTAGTTGATTTTTGGGGTAACGTCGTTGCGTTGTTTCCTCTTGTCTGTTGCGGGGTTGGTTGGCGAGATGCCCTCTGGTTGCGAGTCCTGTTGTCTGGTATCCTTGCAAACTACAGTTGTCGATGTGGTATCTTTGCTAAAATTCACTTCACTCACTTCACAGTCACTTTCGAATAATATCTTTTCGATACACGCCCGATGCGTTGGATTCGAATGCGTCTACGAAGGTGTTCGTTTCGTTAACGGTTGAAACCGAAAAAATTAAAAATTAAACTTTCTTTTAATTTCCGAAACTTGTCCTACCGACTGCGCCAGTTACGTCTCGTGTTGAGGCGTTTGGATTTTTAAAAAACAAATATTATACTTGTACCTATTTAATAAAAATCCTTTTTATTTATTACAAACAATTTATTGTACTTGTAAACTATCTATAACAAATAATACGTAAACTACTAATGTACCTGTAGATGTTCACGGAGCGAGCTTCTGACTACGACTAAGGAATAATGGCTCTAAGCCTCTACATCTAAAGAATGCTTACTCAGCTAACATACAGTAAACGTTAACATTATTTATATAAACTAGGCGTTATTTGTGGATATAACTTATATGTGTAATAAATTGTAATTCCATGTGAGATATGAAAAGAGCTTTAAAGGGGGGGAATGAAACGTCGAAAACCAAACTAATGCAATTAGAGAAACAAAAAGCTGAATAACTAAACAACTAAACAAGCTAATAAAAATCCAACACCAGATCAGCGCGTTTCAAGACCAACCGAAGAAGATACAAGCAAGAAAAAATGGAAAATTTCAAATTTACGGAAAATAAATTAAAAAATTTAAACAAAACTAACGAAGTCCATAAATCAAGAATGAAGAGGAGTAGAAACGCCATTCGAATTCCAGAGAAACCAGAAAACGTCAACCAATCCATAGAAGTCAACAAAATCAAAATCGGACCACGCAAAAAGAAGTTATAGAGTTTGGATGAAATCAAAGCCAAAATTGCTAATCGACAGGCACAGACATGAACTCAAGATCAAAGCACCTAGAAGGAAGTTACGTCATAGGAAGTACTACATACAACAAAATAGAGCATGTACCGTAATTCAATAAATGAAGATAATAATTAAATTAGGCCTAATCGACAGGAAATAAAGGCACCAAAATTCATCAAATAAATCAGGGAATATATTAAAACCAAAAAATATATTTTTAAAGCAAGAAATCAGAATTCCTTGTCACCTAGAGGAAGATGCTCGTTTGACAAGAAAAAAGTTGAGGAAAGCAGCTTGCATCCACTCTAACATCAGTTTAGGACGAACCGCCAACGAGTAAACATCTGACCGAGCTGCGAGAGTACTTAGAGAATGTTGAAGTGGGACGAGTTACGGTGTGCGTTACGTACTAGCTCCGGCCTAAAGCAAAGTTGGTCGTGATAATTTCGGGAGAAGAATATCCATATAAACGGCCTATCTTGCCAAAAGATACTACAATAAACCAGGAGAGGACAACTCTAATAAAGTCCAGGAGAAGACAACTGTAAACCGAAGAAACCATTCTGGGGACCAAGGAGAACAGCTTTAAAGTGCTTCAAACAAACAGAAAGGAGTAAGCGTCGAACTTCTTGTGTTCTGTAAGTGGCAAACAATCATTGTTACATATAGTTTTAAATAAATCTCTTTTTGCAAAATAATAAATAAATTAAATTAAATTAAATAAAGAAATTCAAGTAGATTCTGGGGAAATTGAATAAGGTAAACTCGTTTAGTAAATTTCATTACTCACAATGGCAAATCGTCGTATGTAAATAATAGAATCATTAATATACAAATTTTAATTAATAAATTAATTAATCACTTTGCTCCCTTTTCGATATACATAAATATAAGTTAAATATTAATAAAATTTCTTTGTGTTTTTTGAAAATAATAATTTGTTGTTTCAAAATCAATGCATTTATGTTTTAATCAATAAATCGTTTTGCGTTTTCAGTAGAAAATTGTGAATATATAATTTACGAATCCAATCAAAATAATCCTAAAACCATTAAGTGCTCTAGTGTAATTAAGTCAGCAGGTGAGTTATTCACGGATCACTACAAATTTGACTCCAAAGGGAACGGTTCCGAAAAAGAGTCTAGAATTGAGCTAGTGTACTACACAAAAGACAAAAAGGTCTTATTAAAATAGATTTAAAAAATTTTAAGAATTGGAAACAAAAGGTTTTCCTTTTCTTGCCCTCGCCAAACCTCTCAAATTGTTCTAAAGGGGTAGTACTAGGGAACAACATCAAATAAGGCCTGAAAACACTTGGGTGTTATTTGATGAGGGAAAGTTTAAAGTTAACAGAAAGCGTGGCTTACAAAGCCAATTAAATTCAACAACAAAAGGTTGTATTTATTACATCAGTAAAGCGGAGAAAGGTTTGCGCGTGGCAGTATGCAAATTTTTTGTCTTTATTACTGTCAAGTGTATGAATTGTGTGCTGTACGTGTGTAAGTTTGATTTTGTTCAATATTTGCATAATAGTGTTGCTCTAAATCTTGGACTCCACTTTTTCCGTCCATAAAACATTTAGTAAAACCTTTTTACTTCAACTCGCATTAAATTGCCAAAGTATTGAAATCTTGAGAAAATTCTAAAAATTTTACCATTAATTTTTATGATTTTCATCGACGTTTTCGTGGTCTCTGATAAAGAATACAAAATTTTGTATCCGTGTGTCTGTCTGTCTGTGGACACGATATATGCACTCACAGACGTCGTAGAATCGTGGTGGTGCTAAAATCTTTGTAATTTGATTGCTGACAGTTGAAAAGCTTTTGAGCTTTCTATCGTGACAACAGCATGAGGTGCGTGACAAAAACGTCACATTTTTGAGTAGGCCTATCTGAAAAAGACACCAGCCGAAGTCTCAAAAAAGTGTGCCATCTTGTTAATAGACTCAAATGCTAAATGATTAAATTTCAACAAAAAGTAAGATTTTTGAAAAAGGGAATTAAATTGGTCAAACAGTAAAACGTATGCTCAAGTTAGGCATATGAGTTAATTCATTATTGAATTTAATTAACAAACCACAGATTTACTAAAAAAAAGGTCAGCATTTTTGTCGAAATACTTTTTACGGTTTTTGGAAACCAAAGTGATTTGATCAGAAGTCTTAAGATAATTTCACAGTTTATTATCTGAATTCCTTGTTGAATTGGTTGCCAATACTGTCATGGTTACATAGATTATTGTAAAAAACCAATGCTTAAGGGTCTGCTGAAGTGGCAGCCCACAATACGCAACCGTTTTGCGTTTCACATTTTCTTTTTCAATTCCCGTTCATTTGTTACGTAATTGCCATTATTTAAATACCAAGTTTAAACTTTTTTCCTTACGCAATACAAAATGTATAGTTAAAAGTGGATCGAAAGTCGGATCCGCAATTTTATAAAGAATATTCAGGTTTTTTTCAGCACTCAACTACAAAGATGGATTTTTAAAATGGTTTTAAATGAGGCAATGCCAAAGCGCTCAGCTGCATGAAATTAATTGAACTGTATAGATACGGCTATAGGGTGAAGCGATGGAGTCGCTGGTCGCTTTCTCTTTAACTCGAGCAGACCCTTAACCTAAAACCTACACCAAAAAGACACTAAAAACCGAATTTTGAGTTGGTAGGAGATTGGAACAAAGTTAATGAATTTCAGTGTTTTTTCGCGATTCTAGGTGTTTATTATGGAATGGAACAAATCCTACCTACGAAATTTCAGATCTACAAGCATTATTTGTTCGTTTATGCGCATAGATAGGAGAACTATTTATTGTGCTTTACTTTTGCTGTTTTTCCCCGTTAACATGGATTGTTAAGTACCCTTACATTCTCTGGGAATCTAATACTTCAGAGATACATATATTAGCTAGTTTATATTTTTAGTGTTTGGTTTTGGAAAAATGAATGTTTCTTACTGTTTACGGTCTGCTCTGTTTGATACGGAACTGGGGAAAGTCTTTCTTAGAAAGCACTTGCGTTCCTACTTTTACCTGCCTTCCAAATTTCAGGTTTCGTAATGAGTGAGTCAATGAGTCGCAAACATACTAGAGATCATATAGAATTTAGTGACCGTAAAAGCTGCGACATTATGTCTACCAGATTTAGATACGTGAACAGATACCATATTTAATTTAATGGAGTGGAAAACGATTCTGCACGTAGTTCTAGAATTTGTGTTGCAGAATTGCTGCAAAATCTCAATAGAAACTTGTTTTTAAACTGATTTATTGTAATAATTCCTACATTATAAAGTTTGTATAACAAGGTTACTTACAAGGACTATGTCCATTTTTCTATTTTATTTGAAAGTTTTTCTATTTATTTCCAACTGAAGAAAAGATTTAGATCTATAGTTTAGTATATACCTCCTCATACAGGAAAATTAAAAGTATTATATTAGATTACCACATAAAATCGTATTTTGGAGAAAATTACAACATTACTTCAATTCCTACAAGTGTTTTTATAATATTTTTTAAATTTATAATTAAATAAAAAGATATCATTTATTTGACAAAATTTTCTGGAGTTCTACTGGAATTTTAACAATTTGTGTGTTGTTATGAAGTTTATTTCAGTACATTTGCACACAATTTTAAAATAATTATAATTTTCTCAAGAAAACTTGTCGGGACATCTCTTAACATTATTTAAATGAAAACTGTACCACACTTATTTTAACAGTAATAGATTTAATTTTTAGTTAGATTGGCAAATATAATTTAAGTACAAATTTTTAAATAGTTTCGATACAAAATATTATTTGCAATTGAAACTATCGTAATAATTATATTTTCGAGATTCTTTACATTTAAGTATAGCCTACAATTCCTAACAATCCTACGGTAGTCTTAACAATTATCTTCGATGGCACATTATTTTCTAGAAATTGTTCTAAAATTTGCCACAGTGTTGATATTTTATTTAAGTAAGTTTTAAAATTAACTATGTGGGAGACCACTGCTACCTCCCCTAGCTAAAAATGTATAAAAATTGTAGCCTTAAAGTAAAATGGTAGACATTATTATTTACTGTACGAACACAGTTAATTATTAGTTTACTATATTACAATAAAGATTAAAAAGAACCAGCTTTGTTAGGCCTACTTCTAAACAAAACAATACATTAAAATTTAAAGATACAAAAATGATTTTTCAATTTTAAATCAGCTGATATTAAATATTGAAATAAATATGTTTTAGTAAACAACTTATTGATGTAGTACCACTGAAAATTCAAATTCTTCTATCAGTTGAGATATGCATTTTAAATGAACAAAATGTTTCAAATCGGCAAATAAATTTCACGGTTTTCCCACTTTTTTTGCGGAAATTCAATACATTTAGATTGATCTGTAATACGTTTACACTAAATACACGTAATTTCACTTTATACTTCAAATTATAAACTTTTAAAAACTATCCATGAATGGTTCGCTATTTAACTTTCTTGCTACAGCCACAAACATATTTTAAAATAAATTTTTAGTAAAATAATGGGATTGTAAAATATTACAATTAAAAGTTAATCTTGATGTCTAGAGAAATTTATTAATTTAATGAGACCAAAGGAGCGAAAATAAAAGATAAAAATTACCAGCTGACTTAGATCTGCTCCTAATCAAAAGTTAATCTACAAATTTGAAATGTTGATGTTTTAAAAGTAGTATTAAGTGATCCATTTACCAAGAAGTAAATTATATTCAAAGAAGTGTACGCCCTTTGCTACCACCAATACATATTTTACAATTTATTTTTAATAACGGTAAGTTTGATTATAATCTGAAAGTTAAATGGCAAATAATATCAACAAATAAATTCAATTATTATTAAGTTTGATATAGCAGAAAATTTAGTAAAGATTACAACATCAAAAAGCAGCAAGGCCCTTCATTTTTCCTAAACGCAAACCTAACCTAAAATTAGAAAAACAAAGTTTTACAAAAATATGAAATCAGCTGTTTTATTTTAGACTGAACCGTTTTTTATACTAAAGCTAAACAGTTGAGCTACGTGTTTAAAATTAAATATATATATTTGTTTAAGTATTTATATACCTGAACATTAAACAAACATTATGTATTTCCCTACCAACATAATTCCACCCATATACATATGTAGTGGTTGTTCTGGTTTCACCCAATTTTATTTACCACTTTAAATTATATATATGTGTGATTTTTTTAACTCATCTTCTTTGTTCAGTTTCATTACCTTCTAATTAGAGGTTACGTTTCGTTGAATTAATTTTCGCAACTGCAGTTAAAACAAATAATTAGGTTAGCTAAATAAACATGTACTTTAATTTTCCCAACTGCAGTTAAAACAAATAATTAGGTTGGCTAAATAAACATGGTACTTTAATTTTCCCAACTGCAGTTAAAACAAATAATTAGGTTAGCTAAATAAACATGTACTTTAATTTAATTTTCCCAACTGCAGTTAAAACTAATAATTAGGTTAGCTAAATAAACATGTACTTTAATTTAATTTTCCCAACTGCAGTTAAAACTAATAATTACTTTAGCTAAATAAACATGTACTTTAATTTTCGCAACTTCAGTTAAAACTAATAGTTGGGTTAGCTAAATAAACATGTACTTTAATTTTCCCAAACTGCAATTTAAACTAATAATTGGGTTAGTTAACTAAACATATACTTGAATTTTCCGAACAGCAGTTAAAACTAATAATTGGAAAAAACATTGTATAAGTATCCAAGTCACAAATAGAATATAACAAATGTTACCTTGTATCTGTCGTGTGACTTCGTTCAGCGTACGTTTTGAAACATATGTTTCATCATCAGATAATAAAAGTTACATTACATACAACAAAAAAAAAAAAACACTCAACTCAAAACACAACACACACAATTATGACATGTAATCCGGGTAGACGTCTACTTAGAGTCACGGTCGAACGACTACTGATTCAATGTTTAGTTGATAGAGTCCGATATTCTTATCTTCGAATCATACAATATGTTGGACTGAATCAGTAACTGGTCGTTAAGCAATTGTTTGTCTTTGTGTTTAAAGGCTTTATATATCTCATATTCTTCTATGACATTCATATATCTAAACTTCTGAATTGAATTCAGTCAGTAGTCGTTCGACCGTGACTCTAAGTAGATGTCTACCCGGATTACATGTCATAATTGTGTGTGTTGTGTTGTGAGTTGAGTGTTTGTGTGTTGTATGTAATGTAACTTTTACTATCTGACGATGAAACATATGTTTCGAAACGCGACATAAACGTACGCTGAACGAAGTCACACGACGGATACAAGGTAAAATTAGTTAAAACTAATAATTTTGTTAGCTAAATGAACATGTACTTTAATTTTCCCAAGCGCAGTTTAAACTAATAAGTGGGTTAGTTAAATAAACATGTACTTTAATTTTCTCAACTGCAGTTTAAACTAATAATTGGATTAGCTAAATAAACATGTACTTTAATTTTCCCAACTGCAGTTAAAACTAATAATTGGGTTAGCTAAACAAACATGTACTTTAATTTTCCCAACTACAGTTAAACCTAATAATTGGGTTAGCTAAACCATGTACTTTAATTTTCCCAACTGCAGTTTAAACTAATAATTGGGTTAGTTAATTAAACATGTACTGTAATTTTTTCAACAGCAGTTAAAACTAATAATTGGGTTAGCTAAAACATGTACTTTAATTTTCCTAACTGCAGTTAAAACTAATAATTGGGTTATCTAAATAAACATGTACTTTAATTTTCCCAACTGCAGTTACAACTAATAATTGGGTTATCTAAATAAACATGTAATTAAATTTTTCCAAGAAAACATTGCGTTAACAAGTTCTTTAAAGTAAGCATTAAATAACAATGTATAACCATATATGATTTTAGGTTCAACATTACTTCTTAAAACGTTCGTAAATGATTCCTTATTTTAGCAAAGATGGTTACAATAGCTTTCTTACATCAAATTGAAAGTTTAAAAAATATTAATAATTTGCTTCCGACTACTTTATAGCTTCCCTCACAATAGCTTCCTTATTTACTTCGTAATAAGGAAAACACCTTTGTATAACTCGTTGTATTCATACAATGAATCATAATGGAAGGAATGCACGTAATGCAATGTACAATAAGGACATTCTTTGGACGACATTACATTCTTAGAAATATTGAATTACCTTTAACGTGTAGATAAAGACTTAGATTCTGTGATTTACTTCTTTGTTAAGGGCGTGCATACCAGGACGAAATGTGTCTGCAGTCATCAGGACTATTTCTGTTATCTACTGCAATTTTATTTTTCTGCAAAGTGTACTGGTTGTCAGGGATACATTGAAAAAAATCGACTTTAAGCTGAAAGGAGCTTATAATTAAATAATCAATCTGTATATTTAAAATAAGAAGTCCTGACTGACTTTTAAACTTACATCCACAACTATGGTAGCTATCCACTATGTACAGATGTACTAAGAAAGGATTTTGAAAACTATTTAATTCAAGGTTCGAAAAGTATCAAACTCCTAGAACTATAACAGATAAAACAGCTAATTCGAAACAAAAGCTACGATACTTAACCAATACATATTTCGTGAAAACATTTGCATTCAGTACCACATCGACCGACTTGTCATTTAATAATCAGGTAATTATTCTTTATAAATAAATTTGTTTTGGATTAAGTAAAAACAAACAACGAAAAACGTTTAGGCTACTATATCACAATTAAAATTATGATAACTTTATTCTATACTAAGTCTATCTGACCAGTTTGAAATACAGTTTCACAGTATCACGTTTTGGTCACATTTGGTGTAACATGAAAATCGTCTCTCTTCTACATAAAATCAAAAATCTCGGTCGAAATCGTATAAAATATTAGAATATACAATAATCTGTTTGAATTTACCTCACCATGAGTTACCGCGGAAGTTGGAAGGCGGGGTGAGCAGGGCCGAAGCCCTCTTTTTGTGATGCATTATTTTCAAGTTTATTAAGGCTTTAAAATAATTAATTAATTGAGTAGACATGTTGGGATGTATTATTGATGTTATTAATTAAGACACATCTACAGAATGTATAGTTTAGAACATTCAATTTATTTTGTTATTGACTAAAACTTCCATAAGGACAAGAATCATGAATTAAATGTTGAGAAAACTATATTGTACAGTTTTCTTGAGTACTATTTTTATTCGCAATCAGTTTCACATAAACTAAATATTTACAATGAATTAAATCAAATTATTTAATCCTATACTCTAATACGAGCAATGTCTGTTTTTTTGTTTGTATGTTTGTTTGTACGTACAAGCAATCTCGGCATTCAGCGGAAGGATTTTGCTGAAAGTTTGGGATTAGAGGCTTTTGGGTATAAAAATCGATTAGTGAAAACCACTACCTCAGGACTCGTATTTTTTCACAACTCATTTGAAAATTGAAAATTTTTTACATTGGGCTTATGGAGTTTAAAATCAATACATATGTTTATTGACTATAATAACAACGGTAATCCGCTGTTTCCTATAATATTTCCATTATCAGCTGATTTCAACACCAAACGTAACTAAAACATTATTTTTGTGCTGTCATTAACCGTTTTAAAACCCTTTTCACCAGTTTCTGAATTCTTTATACTTCTATAAAGGTAATATAAATTGTCTAATGATTATAATTATTATATAAATAAAAAACAGAACACAGTTTCTCATAAAAAATGTTTAATAATTCAAACGCGTTTCGATGACCAGGTCATTGTCATCAGTAAATGGTTACAAACTTATAACTAATTTGATAACATGGTTCTTAAATAGGCAGAGCCTTAGTAGGGGTGGGGGGGGTCGTCTAAACACGTAACGACCAATGGGAGAAACAGTAACTTAATGATTGTAATGGGGATAGTGACTAAAGGGGGAAAAACATGAATATATACAAAAAGAGATAACAAAATAACATATTTATAAGTAAGAATCATACATAATATAGATACACACATAAACTGTATATATGAACATGTAGGATATCTTAATCCAAACTAAAATCTACTTAAATATTTAAAACTCATTAACTTTATTTAACAAAATAAACATAAATAATTCGACCACGCAGCTGAACCGCTGACGTGAGTTGAGTGAACTAGGGTTTCAAATAGTTTGAATAGCTAACTGTGTGCACGAAATATATTATTAGATTTTGGTTTCACCTAAGCCTCCCGAAGCTTCGATTCACGCGCAGCGGAAAGACTCGATTTGCAAGTTTGCACCTCAACCTTGCGACCTTGGGTAATGGACTGCTTCCCTTATCTCGCAGCACAATCTATGCCGTCGGCCTTGAATCACAAGATCCTCCCACTGTAAAATCCTCCAGTTGTATTTGAACTTTATGGAACTTTACAATTTGATCGATTTTGGGGGAACCAAGCGATCTATAAGGTCGTGTACAAAACCATTATGTGCGGAATAATATCCAACAATAATTTGTTTAGATATAATACCAAATAAGATCCATTCTAGTACGAAAATTCTTAAAAAATAGTAACTTGCGGTCAAGAAACGAACTCGCCCAATGAACAAATAAATATCTAGCAACTATTCTTTTTAACCAAACTATCTCTTTGACAAAAACACTGTCGTTAAATTTCTACAAATACAACAGCCTTGATTATTTTTATTCACCTGCGTAAATGAACTATCTTACTATCCTGATGGCCATGATTAGTCCTACACACTGACGTCATTGTTATTGCTATAGTGTCCGGACGTTTGCCATAATCTCTTTATACAAATAGTACAAACACGTTATGAGGGTAGTGGCATTGCTGTGCTCAAGTTTTAACATAGTGCATACGTAAATTATAATACAAAAAATAAAATAAAAACTATCTGCCTAATATGACTTGGAATCGAAATACACTTTACAATACGCTATTTCAGTGACCCTTGTGGTAAGACCTAAGTTCGAGCTTAGAACACGTCTTGGAGTGTCATTAAACAAAAATATATAAATGTGTTCGCACTCTTAAGGCCGCATTGTTAAGTCTGATTGTCTATGTCGCTCGGACTAGTTCTTCAACAAAAAAAATCCAACAACCAAAAGCACGGTTTTTGACCGAAGTAATATTTTTTGAGACTATTCGTAGGAAAATGAAACTTTTTTTAGGATTTTATCTAAATAAATAAATGTACGATATTATTCTGCATATTTTGCTTTTTTAGACGACCTTATATTTCGCTTGGTTCACCTAAAATCTATTAAAATGTAAAATGCCATAAAAGTACCCTGTTCAAATTAACGTTAGGATTTTACCGAAGGGGCATAGGCCTCAAGGGTCGAAATAAACTGAACTAATATATTACGTACATTAAGGCAGCTATTCAGCACCTACGTTTTTTGAAGCAATAAAACATACAAACTAAATTTTGAAAATTCGCTCAACTCAAGTCAGCAATTCAGCTGCGTGGTCGAATTATTTTGTATACTCCACTTGCGTTGTAAAAGCAATCTTCTTTAAATTTTAGTTTGATTGCTTTATCCAAGTTGTTTTTTGGATGCCTGAACAGCATTTTACGCAAAAAATTAAATTATTTATGTAATATACCATTTTAGTAAGGAAAAGTAACATGTAAACCACAGTATTTTTTAAACAACTTATTTATTCCCTTCTTCTTATACTTTCAGCTCTACGAGCAGATTTTTATAAATTTTCCAAGCGAGAAATCAGTTCATAAACTAGCAGTATTAATGTATTAGTGAATAAGCAAATGTGCGTACATAAAAATCCGCTTTATTTAATAAGTTTTTTAAGAGTAACAAACCCACTGCACTGTCGAAAGTACAATCCAAAGGGTGACAGTGTTTGAAGACAGTGTTTCTGTACGCTTACCGTTAAAGTGTAAAATTTCTCGGTTAGATAGGGATGTATTTATATAGTTTTTAAAAGCAGCTTAGACAATTTTAAATTTCAACTCCATTCACATTATACATCACTGTAAAAGGGGTAATTAAAACCAAACCTAGGAAACTAAAAGCCATTACGATGTATTACCGAAAATAACAGCTCACTGTAAGTTTAAAAGTGAGGTTCATTAACGGTCTAATCTTAATTGTTTGTTAAAAGTCCTAAAATGTGTCACGTTATTGAATGTTTCCAAAACTTCATGGAAGGACAAAATGTCTGGATTGTTGTACTTTAAATATTTTGGTGAGTTTAACAATGTAATTTTAAGATCGTTGTACAGGCTACCTATACATTAAAATAAAGAATACTTAAAATAATAAAGAAGTAATTGTTGATAAATATTTTTATTAAACTAAAGAATTTTAAAATTCACAATCTGTTGGCCAGTTATTCATTGAGATTTAATTTACTTTCTGAATTCAGACTAGAAATAAAATATCGAATATATACAAAAGGGTTTCTTAACCCTTGAGAACTCGCGCAGTATGTCGTTACACTAAAACTCGCGCACGGTGTTTTAGACCGCACTGTATTAGTTAGGTGCTAGGACAAAATAACTACGTTATTAATTGTATTTTATAATATAATTTAAAATTTAAAGTATTGAAGAACTTATTTACATATAAAATAAAATAACAAAAATACATTTCACAAATGATTGTTTATACGAAAAAAATAATAACACGAACACTCGCGCACGGAAGAAACGACCGCACACATCGCAAGGGTTTAGTAAACGGACTATAAGCACTATAAAACTAAAATCACTAAAATACTTAGTCTCTAATATGTACAGTAGGCCTATTATTTAC
>JAGFPH010002504.1:153782-166251 GCA_018207615.1 Philaenus spumarius | reverse complement strand
AGTTAAAATAAATTACAATAATAAGCTTCACCCTTGTGTATATCGATTAATGTGCTAAACCTAACCTAAATACACGAGTGTTGCACGTGTATCGATTGTCGTTTCGCATTTGAGCAAACAACTTGTGCCAGTAAATCTACTCCAAACCAAAAAGATATAAATTAAGAAACATGTTTTGATAGTCATTAAATTTATTACCTTATTTAAAACGGTAATATTTGATTTTGTTGTTCGTCTTGAATTTCCAAGACAACTTAAATTGTTTTAATAGTTACAGAGTTGTTTATATTGCCTTCTATCGCAAAATAACATTAAATTTACAAAAACAGATATCTTAAAAATATGATTTTTAATACATTTATCTTGTATTGGATTTTGGTTACAAAGAATTTTATATTTTGTATTTGTTGGTACTTTAAACTTATCAACTATTTAAGAATGCGCGTAATATTACTGAAGCTTGAACGGAATACCGAAGCGGTTAGGAGAACATGTACAAAAATAAAACCATTGTTTTACTATTAGTTCTAACCAAAACATTGTTTTTGATGTTAAAATATTAAAATTGTTTACCTTTAAAGTTAAATGTACAATGTAAGTCATTTCAGAAATATGGAAAACTAAAAGCAGGATATAGTTCAAGTTTTTGAGCATATCTTTTAGTAACAGAGTAAATTCAAACCACATTGCTACTTATGTATAAACATAAATATATTCTTATCCATATTTACTGTATATTGGAGTATTTCTTTCTGTGGAGAAGCTGTTCAATGTGTATTGTGTTTATTTTATTTTGTTTCGTTTTTAACGTCTGTACTTTATGCCGTTTAAGTCTACATTTTAAATCAGGTTTAATTTAAGTTGTTTACAATAATATATATGTAATCGACTTAAAAAAACAGTTTTTAAAATTATTTTACGTGCATTCATATTTTGAAGATACTAATTTCAAAGCGATCTATGTGCCAAAAAATAAAAAAAATAAACTTTTTTTTATTTCGAAGCTATCTATGTTCAGCAGCAATGCATGTCTAAAAGATCTATGTTCCAACTATTATAGTTTTAGTTACTTCAGTCACCCACAGAATGCGTGACCTGAATATACAGAGGGCAGTAAAGTTCAAAATGATCTCAAGTCAGGCAGTGCAGTGACAGGGCTTCAGACTGTGTCAGGAGACAGTCATGGATAATAGATCCATTCGAGAGGACTGTGTACTAGGACTTAGATCTGTTTGAAAAAATCTCAGACTACAACGGATTGAATTCGTTACAATTCTAAATAATTGTACAATATTGCTGTAATTAAATGTGTAATAGTTTATAAGAAAAGTAAAATTTAGTCAAACATAAATAATAAGTCATCAAGTGTCATGAAAAGCAGACAGTTTATGGGAAAATGGGGGGGGGGGGGTAGAATTATTTATAAAAAATGAATAGAGTGTAGGAAAAACGTTAAAAGGAAACATTAATCAAACAAAATTAATTAAAAGACAATGACAGTTCGTGAAAATTGAATAACGAAAGAACCAATAAACCGACAACTACCATTCGACTTTGTGCGTAACCAATGAGACAAAACAAATAAAATGAGACATCAATAATTAAAATCGGACTAGCCATTATAAAGATACTGGGGGGAAAAGTTAAAATCATTAGACAAGATTAAGCATTACATAAACGGCCTATTTCAAAGTACAAGACTAGGAGTGGTGGCAGTCACGGGGGAACTGATGAATGTTCCTAAAATATGATAAAAGGAATTAGTATGCTATTCAAGGAAAAAACTATGATTTGAGGGAAAATCAAGCAAGGAAGGCAATGCATGTAAAATAAATAGAAACAATGGTGAAAAAGAATGAAGAGTTAAATGCATAAAATAGATAGGTTGACCAGACTGAAGGCAACCATTTTCGATTTCGTCTTTTTAATAGAAAGAACGCTTACTTAGAGAAGAGGTTTGGTCAGTGTGAGACGTTTTAAAAACCCGAATGTCGTGATGGAGTTACGTGGCTGATACCTTTAAACCACTACTTGCTAATTAAATGTATCTAGTAATATAACAGCATTCAGTATAAACGCCGATTCAACAGCAGCATGAGGTCAACTTTAATCAACGTGAAATATCTTCATACCAACACAACTGTAATATAGCAGCTTTTCGGAGAGTCGAGTGGTATTCAAGTACCGGAGAGCTGATTTTGACGAAACTACGAGATCTCCAACATTGGTGAAAATTGCATACGAGAGCATCAGAGACCATTTTAAACAATAACCTAAGATACCAAGAACTCATTAATTCGAAGAAATATATTAAATTTTTAACTACAATATTTAGGGGGAAAATTATTCAAATTAAATTCAGTAAATTCATAAATATTTGCTTTGGTTTTTCTTTAAGTAAATTCGTAAGTAAGGTTATATTGTCCAAAATAATTATTAGGTTTTAAGAATTAGGATAAGGTATCAGTTGTATTTTCATTGAAAAAAAGCTCAGGTATTTTATGTTGTATATTGTACAAGGAAGTGCACATAAATTTTAATTATTTTTGTTAAAATAAACTCAAATCATTAATAACGTACCTAAGGCTCGCTTACATTATTATAGCATTATTAAGTGTAGAAGTGCTCTTCGAATATAAATTATTTTGTTTAAGGTAATAGGATTAAAAAAACAGTTATTCCAAACGGCATGGCCCGAGGTAAGAGTAGTATACACAGATAATATTTAAAAGCAAAGCTAGTCAAAAGACAAAGATAATTATAATTTAAATGGCCTAAAAAAGGTTCAGTAAGTTTAAAAAGGAAATTAGACAGCTCAGCAAAAAACACTGATGACGATATTTCCTAAAACGGAAAACGCCAGTCGAAGGCAAAGCCAAGCTGGAACGTTTGAAGGCATTGCTTTATTTTGTGATAGTTCTATCTATTATCCGTGATATTAAATTTACAATATTTTTGTATTATTGTATTGATGATTTAAAAATATGTATTTATAAAAAAATTCTGTGTTTTGTTTCATTTCTTCAAAATGTTACTTTTGGCACTTAGATCGATTTAAAATGAATGCCTTCATTTTTGAAATGGTTTGAATATGATCAAAGTGTAAGTACAGAAAATGTCCATGTCCTTTAACGCCCTTTGATATAATATCATATTACTTACATTACTGTTTAAAACTATTTCTACATTAGGTTTTTCATTTCCTCGAAACTCAACATCATTTTTGTTATATACTAATTACTTTCTAAATATCTAAACACATAAGAGAACTTTAAATAATTTACTTAAAAACGCAATATTTTTCATCTTTTTGTATTTTTTATAGTAGGCCTATATTGCAAACATGCACAAAATTAAGCAGTTTTATAACTTTATATTTATTTTGAGTCTTCGCCTATAGTAATTGAATAAGATAATTTATTTTAGCGGATTTAATCAAATTTTAAAAAAAGACTAATTTTCTAAACAAAATATAATTCCATTACCGTATTGAATATTTTATTATTTTTTTAAATAATTCCAAGCCTACCTCTACAATTTTTCAAATCATTGCAATTTTGCCAACCTCTTTATCGTCATAATTTGCTGTTATCCAATTACCATACAGATTTCTACAATTTCCTGTACAAAAATTATCTATTTTATATAATGAATTAATTTTTATAGTATCCAGGTCACTAATATATATAATAAAGTACAATACCTTTTATTTTTCCGTCGGTGACCTCTTTTTTGTTGTTCTTTTGACGCGTTTCGGGACGTCTATCCCATCTTCAGAAAAGCCCTCTATATATATAGAGGTTGTCAAAACGTTAATAAAACACATAAAACACAACACATTTAAAAAACACAGTACGAAGATGAACATTTTATGACGACCGGACATCGACTGACTGCACGCTATCAGTCCACGCTCTAATCTACAATTACTGGCCGCGGGCTTTCTGAATTCTTATCGCTGTGTCACATAGGGAAACAGTTCATTTTGAATACTCTGATATTTTCATTGAAATTACGATTGATTAGAACAAAGGCTCTAGGATCGTGCTAGGGTAGTGGTGGTAGCGGCCGACCGAGTTTATGACGCTTGCGCAGTTTGCGAGAGTTTATGAGTGAATGGCAGAATTTTTTTGTATTTAAGAAAAACAAATGTAAAAAGTAACTTCAAAAATACATGCTAGAAAAGAAAGTTGAACTGCTTGTTTTGTCTCGTGTAGGTTTCGAGTAAAAAGACTAAACAGTTCTTAATTGGCAACACTAAAATTATTACAGCGACTGTAACAATTAGAAAAGCAACCGTAGACAACTGTAGTGAATAAATGGCCCAAATCTTCAAAGTCGATTTGAAAGTAACAATTGATTAACCTTTCCTATGCATTTTTAAATTGTTTTATATGTATTTTATATGTTTTTTAAGTGTTTGACGTTTTTAACTTAACTAATTTTTAACCTAAAAGTACCAAATATTCGCAAATATTTTCAGTAGCTTAAGTCAGTTTTTTTAAATGTTAACTTCTATTGGTCCGTTGGGCACTTTCGCTTGACTATGTTTCTGAAATCTCGCATCAACCATTCTACAGAGACGGTTATTTCGTTGTGGGAGAGTTTTGGCGAACCGATTGAAGGAGTAAGGATGTTAAGGTTTACTGGGGAACTGACGAGAAGCCCCTTTGATGTTCTCATTCCTCTCACACCTTCTTTACCTGACAACTCAATTGATATTAGTGTGGAGGAAACACAGTCAGCTTCCCAATCTCAGGTTTCAGACTATGGTATCCACATTTCTCAACTTCCAACCATATCAGAACAGTGTACATCATCATCTGATGTAGTTCGGTCGCATAAAGAACAAAAACCAAAAAACGAGGAGAAAAAGACGAAAGCGTTTTTCTAATACAAATCGCGTAGAAGCACATAGGCAAGCGGTAAAAAAACCACTGTCTCAAAATACATATAGAATCAGCTAAAATACTTTAAGATGTAACATTTGCTGTAGGTAACCATATTATTGCAGTAGCGAACATTGTCCTGTCAGCTAATACTATATATAGACAAGTAAGCGCGTGGAGAGGGAATAGACGATACATAATATATTATACAACTTTATTATAATAAACATATTGAATTATTCTTAGAACTCTATGTAGAGGGCATGCACTAATACCTCACTCAAAATCATTAGTCACTAAATAAATACTACTTACATTATAATGATCACTATTTTTCGCATACTTATTATAATTATAATATTATTACATAATAATATAATAATTATAATAATATTACTATATTATAATATTATAATTATTATATATTATAACATTATAAGTATGCAGTTTCAAAATATTATATAATATTTTTTGACATTATATAGACTTGTGTAATTTGTTGACCTTTATCCTCCAATATCCTTATCCTCTAATATTAATACTGATAAAAATATAAATCGGTCATAGAAGTTATCACTTCCAACGTGTGGCCTTAAGCACACCCAATGCTTTTTTGTAGACCCCATAGTAGTAAACATCACTCGACTCAATACTGCCTGTTGTATTTTGAATTCTATTGATATTGAGAATTTACACAATTGAGGCAATCATTTTTCCATTTCGGATTCTACTTAATCATTATTTACTTGAGCCAGTAAAATCTCAAATTACATTTTTGATCCGTTTGTACAATTCTGTTATATTTTGCTGAAACGGATAGTGAAAGCAAGTTGTGTAAATTAGAAAAAAAACTATGAAATAATTATTGAAAACTTGAACTCAGAACACAAGACTCATAACGAACATAGACTCTTAACGATGTAGTACGAGTGCCGTTGAAGGTTATTATATTATAGAAAAATCAAACTTTCAATTTGAGTATTGTTATATGGTTCACATGGTTTCAGATTTGCTAAACACAATGCAAATCGGATTTAGTTTTTATTCTCAAAGGGATACTATTCATCTCAACAAAATAATGAAACATTTATCAAACATTTGGGCCTAAAACTTTTCGTTTCTAGACTGCCATTTTAAATAAAATAAAAACAAAATCAACCTACTGAGAGTAGACGAGAGATTTAGTACAAATTACAAATATAACAGTACCAAAATAATGTTTTTTTTTAATGGTATACAATGTTTAACATAAAATATTTCCGAAAACTTCCTTAGAAGAAAATATATTTTATAAAAACTAAATATTTTAATTGCAGCGACAAGAAAGTTTATTCCTTTAGCTTAGGGTGAAACAAAGTCTTTTTAGTAGTCTAAAATACCAGGACTAACCTAGAATTCTTTAAAATAATCATCCAATTCATTTATCATATTTCATAAAAATACAAATTTGAACCATACATATTTTAAATCGGTGACTGTCTTTTTGTGTTACCTGTTTTGTAGATAAGAAGTGGCTAAGTAATAATGTAAAACACTTTCTGTTTGTCACTAAAGAAGACAAAATATACTGTCTTAAAAAATGTATTGGTAAAAGTAGCTATTTTTAACTTAAATTTGATTTTTTATATGGCCGCCAATTTGATACTGTATATAAAAAAATTATTTTAAATTGTTTATAAAAAAATCTGATGCCAAATCTAATCATCTGATCTAGCGTATATTATAAAACAAGGGGGTTCGGTACGTCCTATCTTAGCCATGTTAACTGAATGTTCCTTTTCTCAGTAACCATAGCAACTATGTATTTGAATTTTTTCTGAGTGCTTATTAGTAACCTTAGTAACACTTTAACAGAGGGATTTTTTTAAATATGTATTTTTAGGTACTTTTTAGAATTTTTTTCTGTAAGACCAAAAAAGTTTAAAAAATAGGCCAATAAAACTTTTATAAAATGTGTATTAGTTTGAATAGGACAAAAATCCTGTGTTAAAATCTACTGTTGTATGCCATGAACAACTGGTAAAAATTTGAAGGCTCTAGCTGGAATAGTTTCTGAGAAAAGGTACATTTTATAAGAAAAAACTAAACTTTCGGGAAAATGCGTTTAAAGTTAGGTGACATAGTTTAATACATCCCTGAAGCATAAGAAGGTCCTGCTATGTTGTCCTCAGTTTCAAGGTGATCTTCTAACTTTCTTTTGGCAAGCTCCTTACTGTCTCTAATTTTCTTCTGAATTTCTGATGCATCTCTGTCACTTTTGGCAATACGAACAGAATCTAAATCTTTCAAAATCTTGCAGCAATTTCTCCCTGCGGTGATCCCCAACTTTTTCAAAACATCACATTTTGCAAATGTTGCCTTCATTAAAGTTTGCCACAGCATCAAACACTCCTAATTCTAATGTGCTGAGGGCCACAAAACTAATTTTTGGAAGGCGACACCAGATTATGTTGTTGACAGACTCGTTAGGGTTCTGCGTTTTGCCATGTAGGCATTTTCCGAGTAGTTCCTTGTTGCTCAGATCCCTAAATATGTCCTTCAATTCTACCATAATATGTCCAGGTAAATGAAAATGTTCTCTATGATCATAAATAGTGCCTGAAGCAACACATTTGTTATATTTACACCATGAATCTTTAGGGCATAATGAGTGCTGTGGCTTTTCGTTGCTACTCAGTAAGTGAAAATATTCGGCCCAAACGTCTCTCCGCATCGCCTCTAAATTGTTGGGGTTTCGTCTGATAGCTAGGCCATAGAACTTCTGTATTTTTAAAATGTCAGCATCAGTTAATTTAAACTCTTCTCCTTTCTTTACACTCTTTTTCTTCTTCTTGGCTGGTACCGGTATATTTTCCTCCGACATATCCTCATTCTTCTTTTCCGCTGCCTTCAATGCTCTCTTTTTCTTTTTTAATTCCATCAATCTTCTCCCCATCCTCTTTTGCACATGGCCTATGCATTCTAGTTTTTTTATTTCAAAATCTTGACCATAAATATGCGAGTCTGCTACCTGTTGGAAAGCTTTAGAGTCTCCGTCACCTAAATAATGTTCATACCGTACACTGCGTTCAAGCGATCGTTCAAAAATGTCCTTTACTCCACTTATTTCCATTCCACCGCTGACACCGGTATAGTTCGCACAACAATTTGCTTCATGTATAGGCCTACTTTTATATTTTCAATTACATCTACAGTATTTGGACCTTATAGCTACATCTACCACCTTCCCTGTATCAAAACTGGTAGCTGTGACTACACCGTTGAGTGACGTGTGGCCGCGCTTTTGCCATGTTCCGTCGAAGGCTATACTTAGGTTTTGGTCACCATAATTTTTTTTAACTGCTTCTTTTAGGGCATTTACCATTGACATTTGAGCTACATCAATAACAGCCTTACCAATCAGATCTACATATGGAGAGAATCTAGAGGGTGGCGGCGGAATCCTGCCAGTGTTTTTCCAGCGGTAGGCCCTTTGCCAATGGTGCGCAGTCCATATACATACCTAATATTTATGTCAAACAAATGTTTCTGGTTATTATGATCAGATAGGCCTAATGGTACTTTGGGAGATGAAAAGAATTTGCTTTGGTCATCACAATTTGTACAGTTTACAACTATTTCATATGCTAAGCCGAACTGTCGTTCAAAACTTATCGTAAGTTTGCTGCCACAGACCTGACAAGTTCCAAACCTAGAAAACATTTCCCTAAAAACACATGTGTCTATTATAAGGTTAAACTCCTTTGAATTAAACTCAGAGTATCTGTTTATATTAGGAGTTATCTTAGTATTTGAAGCCCCTTTGCTCTGTTCAGGAGTATTTATATTTGTAGGCCTATGCCTAAGCTCAGAAATGTTTTCAATACCTAACCCTAAAGTGGTTTTTGACTTCCCAACACTCTTACGTTTTTTAAACACACTGGGAGTTGTAGATCTTGGCATTATGATGTAAAACTACAATAACAACACTACAACTAGAACAATTCTCACAAAATATGCAGAAAACTCAACAAAACTTCATCACATAACCAATTTCTAAAGCACAACACTAAATAGTAAACAAAACAACAACAATGAGAGTCAGCTGTCAGGTTTCTACAGTTTTCAGCTAAAGCAGGTTGACCAACACAAGCTAATCAAATCAAAACTAATTAGAGGTTTACAGCTCATATAGTATAAACATCCAGTATTTTTGTCCTACAGTGAGACCAAAAATAAGTGTGTCGTGTTGTTATAAAAATTATTTAAAATTGTTTTAGAGTAAAAACCCCTACATGTTATATATTTTTAAACGTGGAATTAACCAAAGAATAATAACAAAATATATTTACAAAATCTTAATTTTTTTCATTTTCGAGGTACCGAACCCCCAACCTTAACTTATTTTATCTCGCAAACTATTTCATGTAGAACAACGATTCAAATATGATTATCCATTCCCAACACAATTTTTGACGAATGTGCCCTTTACCAATATAATAAGTTACCCTGGAGATAGGGTATCGCAAAACACCATTTTCTCAGTCCACCTATGTCTAATTCCTAAATTTATGATTTCACTTTCTCATTATAATACTAGAGTATAGAGAAAGTATAGTGATCGCAAAAAAAATCGATGTATGTACATGTACGTATGTATACAAAGCTAGAGAGAAAACTATTCGACCGACTCAGAACAAATTTGCACTAAACATGTCAATAATTAGGCCCGTATTTGAAAAAGGTTTTGAACATTTTTGAAAAACAACGCTCTTTTGGCCAAAACATTCCCAAAAAAATCAGTTATTATTTTTTTATAAAAAAACCGCTCTAACGATTTTGATCAAATTTTCCTTATTTGTAGCCCTTAATTTACTCTACCATATGCAAAAAACCGCATCTTTCAAAAAGTTCTCATTTAGCTAATAATAATGATAATATCTGATTTGTGGGAATTGTTTTGCCAAAAAAGGGGTTTTTTCCAAATGTTTCAAACACTTTTTTCTTGCGTCTATGTGGGCCTAATTGACATGTTTGGTACAAATTTGTTCGAAATCGATTGAATAGTTTCCTCTTTAGCTAATAATAATAATTTTTATTACTTACTGTCCTACTGTACTTTAATACAATTATGAAGTCACAGTTGAGGTTACATACGGGAGTTGGCGTGCGAAGCACTCAATTCATTTTGTATTGAAAATACTCCCATACGGGGGTTGGCGTGCGAAGCACGCAATGCATTGTGTATTGAAAATACTCCCAATATAGGGGTTGGGGTCAATGTGCACTGTGCGTAGGCCTCTTCTCATAGTGTTTAGTGTCAAGCTCACATGTGCGTCCTTAGCAGTGAACGTGTTAATAATTTAAATATGTCTGTGAGAAAGTATGTGACAGTTTCTGGTACCATTTATGTTAAAAGTGTTTGAGGTTCAGCCTAACCCAAGGGAGGAAGTATCTCACCCAGTTTGTTTAGAAAACCCAAAATTAAATTTAAAATTACTATATATCGGCAATGATTTGAGGTAACAACAAGTGTAAAATAAAAATATTCCATTTCCAACGTTCCTCCGACAGGGATTATACCAACCAAAATATACCATAAATGGTTACTAAGAAGAGGTTGATCAGCAAAATCACAATTATTCTACTTCTAAATTCACAGTGTTAATTTGTTTCACTATCTCTTCAGTTTAACATGAACTGCGATGACGAAACTTATGGACAAGTGTTGATGCATAAATGGTTACAGTTACCAACGGCTTAATAATAAATATTTGTCGTTTTCTCAAAACCACTGACTACATTATATATAAAGGATAACCTTTAATGTTCTGACAAAATTTGTTATTCTTCGAATATATATCTAATGAATTACAATAGTTATTGTAAGAAATTCGAAGACATAATTGCAAGCTTTTGCAGTCTTAGTTTGTTTCTATTTTCACAACTAACTTTTCTTTCGGGTGATGTTTTCGATTATCTTTACGAGAAAGCCATTAAGATAAAACTTATCATTTTTCTCATATAGTATGGACAGAAATCTGTGTTCTGAATTAGCAGCTACCATTATTTAATTAGCAGCTACCATTTATTGATGTATTTTATTATAATTCCAAACATTCAGATTGTGAATTAAGACAAAAGAGAAGACCAGGCTTGTTGAATATAATCCCGCCCTTCATCATCATCCTTTAGAATTTTACACTCTGCCAACACATTAAACCACAATTCTGTCGTTGCATCTCTATAAATACTTCGGCATTGATTATTTTCTAAATTCAAACGTAAACTGTAACCTACTACTCTAATAACCTTGGTTATGTTTACACACTGCCATAGTTGCATTACTATCTCTTAATGTGATCGCATTGTTGGCACTTTACCAAGTATTGCGTTATTAAATCTAAATAAACGAAGTGATGAACAATAATGTGATAAAGATAAAAAGTCAATGAAACGCTAGTTGCAGTATATATATTTTGATTTCTTTGATTTCTTTAGTACAATTTTACTCTTGAGTGCATTGTTACCTAGCTGGAAAATAAAGATATATCTTGAAGTAAATATTTATTGTATTTTTTCTTATGAACACCCATGTGAACTTAACATGGCATCCCATTCGTACCTAATCAAAAACATTTTGCATTTATTTAAATTAAAGTTTAAACATAACCTTAAATTAATATAATATGGTCAATAATATTGCATGTAAGAAGAAAAGTATTAACGTTACAATATTATAACTGGAGTTATAAAGATTAAAAGGACTATGCTGACTTAGATCTAATCTTAATCAAAAATCTGACGTAAGCGTTACTAATAATAATTGTTTCAACGACTCAAATAAGCTGGAAATACAACTAGGAGGGGGATGGGGTAAGCCTACATAATATGTAAATTTAGAGGTGCTATAGAGTAAACAGCTGTTTGTTTTATTAATACTTAACATCTTTAATCAGCTGAGCTAAGTATTTTAAAATAAACGAAAAATAGAATTTTACAAAGTATTTACATACTTAAATTTACTAAGTTGTAGTACATCTATATTAATACACAGGCTGTCCATAAAGTTCCGCCTTAACTTTGGAACAAATATAAATAAATAAATGAGCTTCGTGGTGTCTTTATATGACAAAGTTAGGTGAATTTTGGTGTAACCGACCATTTCTCCCCTTACCCCAAAAGAGTTGATAGGGTAGTTCAAAAATCTTAAATACAAACCCCCATCAAGTGATACCTTATTTTAAACTGCTTGATAAATGAAGAATAATGGCACAGTTAGAGGTCTCTATCTTAACCCTATCTAAAATGGCAGCCAGTCAAATTTTAAATACTATGTTAACGCAATTTTAATTACTTTACGAAAACTATGTTCCAGTGGAAATAAATAATGGTTCTTTGCATGTTATTTAATACAATCAGAGGGTCATTCAAAATCTAGTACCAAACAAACATTTTTACACTGTGGCTTAAGCTTAAAAAGGAACGATAAAATAAAATCAGAGGGTCATTCAAAATCTAGTACAAAACAAACATTTTTACACTGTGGCTTAGGCTTAAAAAGGAACGATAAAATAAAATCAGAGGGTCATTCAAAATCT
>JAGFPH010002504.1:115696-134547 GCA_018207615.1 Philaenus spumarius | reverse complement strand
TCAACACACAAAACATTGCGTGCTTCGCACGCTAACTCCCGTATTGGAAGTATCTTCAACACACAAAGAATTGCGTGCTTCGCACTCCAACCCCACTGTAGAATCCACCACATGGCTTTGAACCGGGTACTTCTGTGGTATTTTCCTTTTTGTTCAATTTTGTTCAAGCAGGAAAAAACAAAATGTACAGAATAACATCCTACATTTATATTTGTAGAAAAAACTCAAAAACAAATTCATTTTTGTAGGAAAAATCTAAAAAAATAGTTACTTCTGGTCAAAAAACGTGCTTCCGATTGTTGGATTTTTGGCTAACGAACTTGTCTTGGAGATGGGTTCTGGTGACTATGATCGGTGCTCTTTTGCTACTCCCGACCTTGGGTCTTACCATAAGAGCCACTGCAATAGCTCACTTTTCCTATGGAAATTCAATAATAAATACAAATCCCATAATTGCTTTAACTCACGTGATTATAAATCGCATATACCAGCAAAGGCGGACTAAATGTTTACCTCCTCGTTTATATTGCTGTACTCTTTTTTCGCGGTGTCATACAAAATTAGTTGCTCCAAAAGCTCAATGAGTTTCTCATCAGTCATCATGGAGAATAGCTTGCTCGTGAAATTTTGATACGAGAACAAATCACAGTCAGTTTTATTACTACGTAGAATGCACGTATGACGCGTCAATGTGATTGCGAGAATATTCAAATCGATGGAAGGGGGACCGGAGTCTTCTCCCGAACCAACGAAAACATATTACAACCGGAGTCAGGTAACCGACGCCAGTCCGCTCCGCTTTGGTCTCGGTGTCGCCACGCCCATTGCAATACATGATAGGTTTGCTCTGGTTGGTCCGGTCTTGTCGCAGTGTCGCCTTACATTTATACTTGAATAATGTTTCAGTTTGAAACAGCAGGGGACGGATTCGGCTATATAGGTGTCAAATGAATGCATTGCAGCAAAGGACTTCTTATGGAAAGTCGGCGAAGCAGCTGGGATTAGAGTGCTGAATTGACAGAGATTGGCCAGAACGATCCTGAATGTTCTAAAACTTGCCAGAATATTCCAGACAGAATGTTCAAGAACGTTGGATAATATTGTAGAATCTTCCAAAAGGTTAGTTCATGTACTACAAACCGGAAACGATATATGAAGACAGAGGCCTAAAACTTGGCGCCTATTTACTCTTAAATGTATATAATATATAAAAGCCAAATACCACTCACTCACTAACTCATCACGATTTTTCAAAAACTACTGCATGGATTGGATCGAAATTGGGTATATAGCTTCATCTAGAGCCATAGGTGCTCGCTAAGAATGGTTTTCAAAAAATTCGAAATTTTAGGGGTGATTTGGGGGGGGTCAAAGTTACTAAATCGCGATTTCTCCAAAACTACGAAACGGATTGGAATGAAATTTGGTATGTGGCTTCCTCTAGGGCCATAGGTGCTCGCTAAGAAAGGGTTTTAAAAAATTTGAAATTTTAGGAGGGGTTTGGGAGTGACAAAGTTACTAAAACACGATTTCTCCAAAACTGCCGAATGGATTGGAATGAAATTTGGTATGTAGCTTCCTCTAGGGCCATAGGTGCTCGCTAAGAAAGGTTTTCAAAAAATTCGACATTTTAGGGGGGTTTGGGGGGTGAAAGTTACTAATCTAAATCTCCATAAGAAATCCATAGTATAATATATTTATTGATATATATTTTTTGTTATTATACATTTAACTTTGATTTGTCTGTTCGTGCAAAGCCGGATCGGGCCAGAATATATAGGACAGAAAACATTATATTTCGATTATTGCCGTTTAATGTGTAACATATTGTTTGTAGAATATATTGTATGTAAAATGTGCTCGTAGACATAAATGCTCTTCAAACAAACTAGCGAAAGTATTTTTACTTGCGCTTACTGGTGCATCTATGTAAGCCTAAATGGAAACATAGATCGATACTCACTATAGCCTACGTTTTGTACCAGTGAACTTTCAATATTTAAATTATAATTTGTTCCTTTATATTTGTGAGTGAAGCAGTGAGTACCTCTGCTAGTACATACTATACTAATATTATAAAGAGGTGACATTTGTTTGTTTGTATGTATGGGGTAACCTCTGGAACTACTGAACTTATTGAAAAAATAGTTTTACTAATAAAAAGCTACACTATCACTTAATAACATAGACTACAATTCATTTCAATAAAAACATTTTTTATTTCAATATTTATAAATTAAGTCGGAAAAAATTCTTAGGTTATGCCTAGACTGATGAACCAACCCATATTTCTCTAATGTATTTGAATTGGTAGCAACCAATTAAATAAAATAAGGGATAAAATAGGTAATAATATTTCCATTAACAGTTAATTTCACACTTTGAAGCAATTATTTGTATTTCTAAATTTTAGGTTAGGTTTTTATTAAAGTGTAGACCTGAGCCTTACTGGTTCTTTTAACCTTTATTATAACTGCTGTTATAAAATATACGAAATATTTGATTTGAACATTTAACATTATTTAACATCTTTACTTTGGGGTTATTATTAATCCAACACCGTTATTATAAAGGCAACATAACATGATTATATGTATAGAAGGTTCCAACTGGGTTGGCGTGTGAAACACTCAGGGGTTTCCCCTAGTATATAGAATAAACTTATCATAATTTATGTTTTATTTTTCGTTGTATGTGTTTGTTATTACTTAACCCCAAAAAAATTTTGGATTTGAAGAATAATTACTAATAAACTTATACTATATACTATAATACTTATATATGTATTATCTATATATATAAGAGCCAAAACCCACTGACTCACTGACTCACTGACTCACGGACTCACTGACTTACTCATCACGATTTCTCAAAAACTACCGAACTGATTGGAATGAAATTTGGTGTGCAGCTTCCTCTAATGCCATAGGTCCTCACTAAGAAAGGGTTTGAAAAAATTCGAAATTTTAGGGGGGTTTGGGGATCAAAGTTATTAAATCACGATTTCTTCAAAACTACCTAACGGATTGGAATGAAATTTGGTATGTAGTTTCCTCTAGGGCCATAGGTGCTCACTAAGAAAGGGTATGAAAAATTTCGAAATTTTATTAGGGGTTTGGGTTGATCAAAGTTACTAAAATCAAAATTTCAGATCTTTTATTATTATGACAATAGTGCTTTTATTATTTAAGATCTTTATATATAAAAGCCAAATACCACTCACTGACTGAACACTTAAAAAGAGTACAATTACGTTAAAAAGACTGAAAATACCAACTACCACGGGCAACGCTGTACGGGTCAGCTAGTAATATTATAAAGAGGTAATATTTGTTTGTTTGTATTTAGGGGGTAACCTCTGGAACTACTGAACTTATTGAAAAAATAGTTTTAGTAATAAAAAGCTGCAATGTCCCTGAGTAACAAAGATTACAATTCATTTTGATAACAACATTTTTTATTTCAATATTTGTAAATTTAGTCGGAAAAAAAATTCTTAGGTTATGCCTAGACTGATGAACTAACCCATATTTCTTGAATGTATTTGCATTCATTACCGTAAAAACCAATTAAATAAAATAAGGGATAAAACAGGTGTTTTCTCTAATATTTCCTTTAAAAGCTAATTTCAAACTTCAAATCAATTATTTGTATTTCTAACTTTTAGGTAAGGTTTTTATTACAGTGTAGACCTGAGCCTTACTGGTTCTTTTAACCTTTGTTATAACTGCTGTTATAAAATATACTAAGCAATTTCATTTGAGCATTTAACATTATTTACCATCTTAGCTTAGTGGTTATTATTAATCCTACACCTTTAATATAAAGAAAGCATAACAGTATTATGTGTATATAACGTTCCAACGGTGTTTGTGTGCGGAGCATGCATGCTTTTCTCCTAGTTATGAATAAAACGTAAACACTGTTTGCTTACGTCTCTAAGTTTAAAACAAAATGAATAATCAAAATTAAAGTTTTGAAATTAAAGGTCGATAATTTAAAAAATTTGATTTTGGTAGCTACAAATTTTAAATAATGATAAGTAATAAGTAAATAATTTAATAATTTTTGTAATTCACGTATTTTTGAATTTGTGTAAATTTGTAATTTTAACGCTTCGCGACTTAACGTAGGGATTTACGAAGAAAAGTTTATACAAACTTTGAAAACATGTATAAAGTGTGTATCTGTTATATATCTAAATAATATAAGAGCTTGTTTTTATGTGTGCATTTGTGCCAGTGGAGAGGTGTGTATGTATGTTTGTGCTTTGAATGCCCCAAATTTGGTATACCTAGTAGTTAATTAGCACAAAGAGATCAAACAGCGTAAACAATTTATTGCTTGCGCTTAAGGGGTGAAAATGGAGTAACTCTCCTGACACAATATACATTTAATTTGCCTACTTCCCACGAGACTAATTAACTGAAATTTTACACATTTTGTTTCGTATTATAAACAGGAAGGGTAATAAACTAGCATTGCTATTACTTGCGTTTCAGGGATGAAACTGAGAAAACTAAAGAAAAACATCTGGTGTGCACATCACACAACTTTCCTTACCAAAATAGATGCCGTATCAATTATCAAATTTCTCGAGCGAGAGATTGATGATACCATTTTCGAGTTAATAGGAGTATCCGTTTCGAAGAAAGCGGTACTAACTTCAAAACGGTTAATCCCACGGACCTGATTTTGGTCTCAACCGATTTATAACCTCACAAAATGTCAAATTTGATATCAAATACGGCTAGTTTAAAACAAAAAATTTTACCCCCAAAAACGCCCTTTTTGGGGGCAATTTTTGAAAAAATGGAAAAAGTTGAGTGGGGTATCGTTTTTGACATTATTTTGGACGCTGAATCGAATGAGGCCATTTTCAAGTCGATAGGAGCAGCCATTTCAGAGATAAAAACAAAATAACTTGGTTTTTGTAATAACTTTTTTCAACGAATTTTTAACGGTCTTTCGCGTACATAGGGTGTTAAGGGGGTCGGAGTCGAGTATGTTAGCAAAGTTTAATCAAAATCGTTAGAGGGAATTTGGAGTAAATTCCAAAAATGTGCTAAAAACTGCTCCCACGGTAAGACACCACCTCCGATTTGCTTCAAATTTACATGGGTTTAATTGTTTACATGTTTGAAGATATCCTGTAAATTTCAGTTCGATCCGTCCAGCCGTTTGCCCTGTGCACTCCGGACACACACACACACACACAGACACACAGACACACAGACAGACCAATTGCCAAAAATGCATTTTTTGGACTCAGGGGGCCTTGAAACGTAAAGATATTATGAAAACTCGACATCGAATTTTTGGGTCGATCGCAATACTTACCTTACCTAGTATAGGGTAAGGAAAGTAAAAAGCAAGAGAACCGAATTTGTATACATTTATTTCTTAAATAATTTAGAGATTATTATTATGAGAATAATAATTAATTTGCATTACATTTTATACATTTGCATTTTTCAATTGATAATTAATTATTGTAAAAATATATAATACAAAATATTGTAGGTAGAATATATGCAGAGATGTGAAATTGAGTACATAGGTGGATAACATATTCTCCGAAAGCATCGTGATGTCTGATTCGTTCTGAATTTTGCATTCGTTGCAAGTTATGAATGACAAAATTGCTGAAAACATGCTTAAAGCACAGCTGATCATGTGTGTAAGACTAAATAGAAAACTGGACAGATTTGGGGGAATTTCATAATTCGGAGATTTTTGGGCCAAAGAACTCGGATCGGGTTTATTTTTTCGAATTGTGTTAAAGGGAAAATCTTAAAATTTAGCAAACATTATTTCATTCACTTATTTTTATTTGCGGTGAAGCTTAAGATACCTGCTGGATTTGTGTGCACAAGTGATGGTCAATTTTGAATAAATAATTATGCAAGTACTAGAGAAAACCTCTTCTCACACTAAATTCCATCTTTCCTACGTAAATTTTAATTACATTTAATTTTGCTTTTTATGAAGATACGATAAGAATAATGTTAGGCTAAGATAATAACTTACATTTATGACAAAACTAAAGCTTGGACATAAACATAAGCTAAAAATTTGGAATATTGTTTAAAATATGAAAAATATTGTTAGGCCTAATAATAATGAAACTTAAACTAGTTTTAAATTGACAAATATTTTAAATTAGTGTTCCCGGAAATGCTTTTCCATTGCTTGATTTTAGTACATAAATATGTATTTATATTTAATTAAGAAACACAATAAATTACGAACTACTCTCATGTAATTTCTGTGGTTTATACGATCCCAATTTCCTATAGATGGTACATGTTGTTTTCTTTGTGACATTTAGTTTTTTTAACTAATAATATAATAATAACTTCACTAAATCTATAGAACTCTAATACATACCATACACAGTAAACACTCAGTGCACTGAAAATAAAACATTATACAAAATAAAAATAAAAAAAACACAGTGTTATGTTATAAATAGAAATATTTAGGTTCTTAAGAAAGCTGTTTATTTAAGTGATATTACGATAAAACACATAGGCTATGTCTCATGTCATGAGACATACACTCAATAACATATTTCTTCCATAAGATATGAATTTTAAGTTTGATGCCTGAGGGGGCACATCCCTAGTGATTGAGGACAAAACAAATGCCTTTTGGAACATCTTGAGAAAAATCCCTTTTCTTTGACATATCAATCTTCAAAATTCTTCAAGAAATAAAAGCGTGGCCGAGCTCACGAAAAATACCTTTGGAAATTAAGAAGTAAGATAAACAAATAGCGTTTTCTGGAAATATTCATGGACTTAAACAATTTGTTATTTGATTTTAAATGTCACTACTATTCAAAGCAATTTGAGGAACTTTTTAGATTGATATTGTAGTGCATAGGAAGTGAAGAACGCTTTTTCACTTTTCGTAATTTTAATACAAGTTCAATTTATTTATACAAAATTTAAAAGTGGAAAGGATTCCTGGTTTAGAGAAGTTATTTCGTTTTTAAATTAAGTGATTACAATTGAGACCAATCGTTTATAATATTTAGTCAAATGAGACTTGATACCTATTTTTTGCCGTTCAAAGGACATCATGTCCAAATTCACTAAATCTTTCATGTTTTTATACTCTAACGATGTGTTATTCATCAATTTCCAACAAGCATGCAATAGTTACAATAAAAAGTTAAAAGATTTACCTTAGATATGTCCATTATGTATATCTATCTATATCCAAATACGTATTTCACATGATGGTTCTGAAAGAAAACGAAATATTTAGTATTATGCAACGAAACTATGTGTTTAATTTTGAGTAAGCAGTTTATAATTATATTTAAACCAGTGTGAGTTTTATGACAACATTGTTAAAGTTTTATGACATATATAAATAATACAAATAAAAATAAGATTGAATAGTCTATAATAATAACAACCCGAAAATTAAAACATCTTAGTTTACATTTATATGTATATAAATGTATACAGCTGTGGTATAGGTCTTTACCATGTTAAAAATAAGCAATTATTCCATCAGTGTTATTTTCAGAACATCACTTACTCCCAAAAAATCGAATTTAATATGATCAAACACAACACATTTAAAAATTTTCTACTTCTGTTTTTGCCACTCTAACACATTTTGGCAATACAGTATAATACTGTCAATATAATAATAATAATCATATTTATATTCCTCCAATTATTTACATAGGTTGTCTTTTTTTTAAATGGGCCGAAATTGGTATTTTGTAAACTATGAGTCTGACCGTAAACTTTAAATGGAGAACCTTTTCTTGTTTTTTTTTAGAAATTAAAACATATTAATGGTAATGGCAGCCATTTTAAAATATACCAGTCAACTTTAGAATTTCTCATGGGGAATTAACATTTGTTACCAACTTCATTTTTCATGTATGGCAAATTTGTAGTTCTGTCACTTATGGGTTGAAAAAATTTACAAAAACCGTACTTGTTGATTTTAAAAAGTTATTTGTTTGTCTCAACAATATTTTGTTTGTGTTAAGAGCGTTTTCATTATTTCAAAACGTTTCCATACAAACAATATTGTCCTCTTAGTTAGGGAGTATTTAAAACTGTATACCCCTCTTACTTTTAAACGGAAATAAAAAAAAATAGCAATAACAAAAATGGTGTTAAAATAGCTTGTAAAATCCACAATCATCATAAAATACAGTGTTTCATAAGACATTAAAGGTTGACTGCCATATTGAAAAATGGCGGCCATTTACTACAAATTTTAAAATTCTAAAAAAAAACAAGGAAAGGTTCTCCATTTAAAGTATGCTGGCAGATTTTTAGTTTGTAAGATACCAATAGTGGCCCATTTAAAAAAGACTCCCTGTATATATATTTTACTGGTTGGGAAATATCTAACCATCACTTCCAAAGTACAAAATAATAAAATTAATAAAAAAACAGAAATAAATATAAAATAATTAGTCTACCTTTACTTGACTTTTAACATGATGTTCGTGAATATATTTAGACATTGTGGGTTTACATGCGTCCTCAACTCGAAAATGGCTTAAAGCAGGCATAATTTTATTTCCAGCCAGAGGAAGATGAAAAATATAAATATGTACTAAAATCAATAAAATTTAAATGCAGATATCTCATTTCAAAATGGTTCTAACATAGATTTAACTTCGTCTTCTTTATTAAAGTTGTCGGGGCTACGTCCTAAACTACTAAATAGATTTGTATATATGAGGGCTTTATTTTGTAATTATGATTAGATCTGTTTCAAAACCTTTTAACAAAGAAGTAGAAAATCTTCAGAATATATTGTAAATTGGAGAGGCTCATTGGTATCGGAAAGCAATTATTTTTTTTATTTTTGCTGAGTATTTGGTGAAGAATTATTAGAAAAAAAGTTTTTTCCTGATTTTATGTATAAGTTTTCCTTTCTAAAATAAATTCATAAAATGGGACATTCAAAATCTTTAAGTTGATGGAAAAATATTGAGTTGGCTTCCACAATATAGACATACAAAGGTTTGGCATGATAATGTATATACAAATTTAAGTTGTCTAAACGTACTACCACTTTGTACGTTTTAAAAATTCAATCAGTTTAAAAAAGCAACAATAATTTTTTATAAGTTTTTATGCTGCTTTTTTTATAATTTTATTCATTGACAATATTTGTCCTGCATACTATTTGCTTTATCTGTAAAGTTTTAGCCATCGTAAGCCATAAAAGTCAAACTAAATGGTTCTTTTTATAAAACGTTTCCCTCGTTTAATGATTGATAAACCTTATTTAAAAAAATCTGTAACCTTATTCAGGAAATATATTCTATATCACCCAAGATGTAATGCTTAGCAAATAAGTTCAAAATTAGGCTAATAGTTTTTTCATTGATTAATTTCGAACAAACGTCTTCTATTTATAACGATTGTTCGTGATGAATACAATTATATCCCTCCTTATAGTCGAACCTTCGTTTTTACTAACAACACTATTTGTCCTATACTAGTCTAAAAACAAGAAACTTTGTGAACTGATTATTCTTGTACTAAGGAAGAAAGTAATTTTGATAACCATGTCGCGTTTTCAAAGCAAAGTAGAGTGCGTTATACAACCACTTAAACTTTCTAGGACCTAAAAAGCTTTCAGCTCAAATTAATTCCGAAGGAAAATTGCTCTGAAACCACTTACAAGTTTAGGAACTCACTGAAACACATTTCCAAATCGGGTGATACATTCTTATTTATATGCAGCACGTAATACGATAACTAAGTTTTTCAATTTTTCTTCTGATAGGGTTTCTTTCTTTGAGAAATACTAATCTAATTCTTGGTCAGGTGACTTATTTATTGCTTATAGAAGGTGATTCACGAAGATATGCAGAAACAGCGGGAGCGGATTCTACATGTAAAAGTTATCAACAAAATCTATAAAAACATAGGCCCGAAAATGCTTTGTTTTCCAGATATCCGTAATTTTGTTTCTTGTACAAAATTATTCATATCTAGAGAAATGTTTGATTGATTGGGTTCAAACTTGGCACGAGGTTTAACCTAATCATGATGTATCTCAATAAAAATAAGCGGCTAAATTATACGCTACGACCAACACTAAATCAGCTGTTTAAAGTTATATCAAGCAGGTTAAGTTGTATGGAATTTGGTCTTTGAGCAAGTTTAACGTATTTATTTTATTTCCAGATAGTTTTGGTCATAACAAAATAAATAACAAACATTGTCAGAGAACTAACTGAAACAAATATGAAAAAGGATTGTTTGTTGGCATGAGCAGAATTTTTACAAAAATATAATTGGATCCAAAAGGATTCAAATTATTAGTTTAAAGTGGTATGTTTACATTTTAATTTAATTTACAGATTACGAAATAAAATGTAAAACAAGCATCTATTTTACATAAATTTAAAAAGAGTAGCAATAGATTTTATGGCAGATCATAATATTGAATATCGTAAAATTAGTGGCTCATTACGTGTTCTCATTCCCGATGGATGAATAATACATGGTTCAGCATCGAATGAACAGCTTTAACTTAGTTTGTATGCTAATTTTGTGGAAACGTCAAATAATGACGTTGTTACGTACGTAAACAAGAGTATAGCGCATGCGCATGGTTATATTATTTGATTTATTTATTAACATATAACAGCTGATTTCGATCATCACCTGTTTTCAGGTTATGTTTATAACGTTGATCACACGGAATGCTCAACACCTTTGAGCGGAATCTTAGATAAGGATTTTAGTTTGTTTTTACTGAATACGACGAATAAATCAAACAATACAACCTAAGGGGTTTGTTCACCGTGTAGTTTAGTTGATATATTATTTTGCCTATTTATTATAATTAATTGTAGGATCTGTATATTTACCAAACAAATCCTAAAGACATAGACCCGGTTATACATATTTGATTGTTTGTAGGCATAAGTAGTTTCTTTTGAATAAAGAAGTAAACAAAAATAATTGTAAAAATATAAATTTTCAACGACTTCTAACCTCACAACATATAATATTCCCTACCTACATTAGTTACATATAAGAGTTTTAAAATACATATACAAGTTCAATGTGAGTAGGTAAGTTAAATTTAATACTTTGTTATTACTAAAAAAAACTTATCACACTCTAATACATAAATTCTTTGAAGTTAGGGCAAAAGGACTTAAGTCAGAAATTGTTAACTTTATAGGAAAATCACTTAAAGTTTTGACAAACTCATAGCTTACATTGCAGTATATAGTTACTCGACAGTAGCCGAGTGGATAGTGATTAGAAGATACCTGGTTCAAATCTCGGCTAGACCAGGTCACTTTTCATATCTATGGTTTGAGGGTAGGAGGGCGGAAGTATAGCAAACGGTGGTTGGCTTGCTTACAAACTGTCGGGATATGACTACATACCTGGTCTCCAGCTTGGGATCACAAACCATATATATTTTATTCGTACAAAAAAGATAACAATTTCTGACTTAAGCCCTTTTGCCCTAACTTCAAAGAATTACAATTGTACACATTTACCGAGTTAAAAATCCCCACAGCATAGTTGGGTAGTCATAAAGCTTGTTGTTTTTTAAATTGTGTTTTTTTCTAAAGTGCATCTAATTATATTGCCCGTGATTTTTCATTTGAGCATACTAGTAACACTAATAATACAAAGAAACGTATTAGTCATAGTCCGTTGGTAAAACTTTAAACAAGGAAATCGTCTCCTTCACGATCCAAACGTTCCCTCTAAATCGTGTCCAGTTGAATTATGATTTTTTTTAGTTTTTGTCGACATTTGGAAGCAGAATTATTTATTGGTTCATTAAGGTACTTAATAATATCAACAGGTATCTTCGTTGTCACCAAGCGAAAAGCCATCTGCAGTGTGTTAAAAATCATTCTTAAGATAAAGGTATTCAAAATTGTACTATTACAAACATAGCCAACCAGTACCAATATTTGTAATTAATAGATTTGCATCACAATTCATCTGAGCATTAATTGAAAAATACTACTTTATATTTCTAAACATTTCACCCTTCTCAGTTCCTGGACAAAGCACAGTAATGTGTGCAATCTAATGAACCATTCACTCCCGGGTAGTTTTCTATTTCATAAAATCGTTTCTTTCTTTACTTCGTGTTCTCGGTCATATTTTGATAAATATTTAAATTACAACTTAATGTCAAACTACACTGATCCATGTTTAAAGACAATGAATGATTAGTTAAATATTTCCAATACTAATATTGGAAATATTAGGCTGGCTCAGGCCTAACATCTGCTTTACAAAATTTGTATGGAATAAGGGTTGCAGAGAAATCATATTTAATTAAAAATAGTTTAGTACGATGAAATATGGGTAAGTTCTCAACAAAAGGGGGAAAAGTTCAAATATCATTTCTAAAACTGTTGAGGTCATGCAATTCAGATTGGCATTTTGTATACTTCTGTTAGTAACACAGTTTTCTAATAAAACATATATTATAGTATCTCAGTTTCACGAAGAAACATTAAATCATTTTTGTATATTCCCTCCCTTCGTTTCTGGTATGAGTCATCTACCGCATCTTCATAGAATAACTTGCTCCAAGCATAACCTTATTCTTAAAGCAGATGCTATAAATTTTACTAAATAGTATTTAGTTACAAGCACATTCCTAATTTGTTTTAATTTACTATGGCAAGATCTTTGAGCATAACATTATTCTTAAAGCAGATGCTACACAACGTTGTGCTTTCCTTACTATTATTTGCTTATAAGCATATTCTTAATTAATTATTCTTATCAAGTTTAGTATACAATTGTCTACACTTTTGCAATTTAGTCAATTCCCCATATTTTTCAATATAGTAGACAATTGCCTATGCCCTTTTCAGTGTAGTAAACAATTACTTTTTCAATATAAATACAATAAATTGAAAATTTATTTATTTGACCCTTTTGATACGTCACAAAAAAAAATATAAACTTAATTTATACTCTTAATAATATAATAAACAACTATTCTCAGTTAAAATATAATACATATTATAAATTCTGATACAAAGGAAAAATAATACGGTATATTTTATCAGTACATTAAACAATCGCCTATTGCTTTTCAATACAGTAAACGATTGCGTATATTTTTTCCAATACAGTAGACAATAGTCTATATTTTTCTGTTTAGTAAACAATCCCCTATGTTTTTAAATATAGTAGACAATAGCCTATACTTTTCTGTTTAGTAAATAATCCCCTGTGTTTTTCGACATAGTAGACAACCCCTATATTTTTCAGTGTAGTAAATAAGCGCCTGTAATTTTTTCATTTGAAAGGTAGGTTAACGTGAGTTTAGGCCCAGTTTATAAATCGAAATTTGCAGAACATATATGGTCCGAAAATCATAATTTTTTGTGAACAGGCAAAAATCATACACGGGGAAGTAACTTATATAATTATATAACTTATATAAAGATTATTGAAGCCTGGTATATAAAGTTACAGGACATCCTATCAGACAAACAAGCATAGAAGTAAGGCCATTATAGATCACATTATTAAACAATAATTAAAATTAGACTATAAATATCCCTAGTACTAAAAAAGAGGCTGAACTTTTACCTGTCGATTCTCCCCGTTGAGTTTAACTAGGTCGAGGGCTAGAAAACTAAACTTAAAGGACAATAGGCCACTCCCCTAGCAATCTGCCACTCCCTCGGCACCCGGCCAATTGTTGTTCACACTCCGGTCTGCAAACACGTCGTTTGCCTTCAGGTAGGTGTTTGTGTTTTTCTGTGTTTGTATATTGAGTGTTTATTTTTTTTACTTCTCAGTTTCAGCTCTGAGATGTACTATGTATGTAGATGGTTAAGGTTAGAGGTATATTTTAGCTTTACTTGTTTTCTTTACATAGGCCAAGATCTCTAGGTTTATGTTACTATTTGTTACTTGATAACTTGATTAGATTTATATTCCCGAAACGTCGTGTATTGATTTTTTTAACACGCAAACGATGGCAAATTCCCGAAAAAATTATAATAAAATTGACCATCCATCATAACTTCAAACAGAGAACAGGTTAAAATCATGACAATAATCTTTATTATTTTTAAATTGTATAATATTCCAGATATCGACTAACTTAAAATGCATTTAAGACATTTTAAATATCATAAAGATTACTGTCGTGAAGTTTTAACACCAACAATAAAACATCTCTATCATATAAAAATGCCGTAAATGTATTTTATGATAGGTTGCATCGACCTGACTTGCAACGAAATTTTTTGCTGACCCACAGCGGTAAAACATATCCATGTTAAAACTTGGCCTTAATGATCGTAAATTACCGTAGCATAAAATATTAGTAACACAGAAAATGACATGGTATAAGACTTTAAACAATGCGTCTGCCATTGTATTCTCAAATGTTACTTTGAACGTATAACATGACGAACCGTTTGAATTCAATGTTCCTGTTCTAATGTCAAATATTGACAAATAAATTAATCACGTCGTCTTAACAAACTATTAAACTAATTCATTATGCAGGATTTTATTATGAATGCAAAAGTATGTTATTCTTGTGCATACCTAAGAAAAAACATTTTACCTAAAATATAAACTACGTTAAATATACAGCTTACAGTTATTGTACGAGCGAAGCTAGTAGAAGCGTTGGCGTGCGAGGTACTCTAGATCCTTCCCTAGTACAAGTGTTCAATGTACTCTATTTAATTAGATTTAAGTTAGTTTACATGCCGACTGTAGTTTACTCAGGAGCGTTATGCATACAGCAAAGAACTTAAGTAAACTATTTAGCCGCTGTGAAGTTGTCGTCCAATGTCTAACTCTGGACTTTCAAGGACAAAATTAATCAGCTTAGTCAAGTCTGTTTCTCTTTGTGTTCAAAAGGAATAACTTAAGATCAATATTTAACAGTTTGCATCGACAAAATACTTATGTAATAGCAAACATCTTCTGCTAACTATTGCAGGCAGGGAAAAGGGCTTACATACACAGCTTTCCATTGGCTTTATATTCCATAAAGTACTTGTTGGCTTCAGAATATTTTCTGATGTGATTTTATTAATGTGGATTCGTTGAAGCTGGGCGAATAATTAAATAGTATGTATTCATGTATGAAGTTCATTTTAAGCCTGAGAGTCTTCGTTAAAGAAAGCACAGTGCCAACTACGTACGACACAGTTGAACTGTTTTAGAATTTAACTTACTTTAACGAAGCCTTTGTTTTAGGTGGACTTGTTATGTTTGACTTTTAATCAAAACAGTCCTAAGGTACTAGTATACACCCAAAAAACCTGCACAGGTTGTATTTACATAGAAACGAGAAATCATATATATAACAATTATATATTATAATTATTTATATATACACAGAATGACTCTGTAATGCTTGGAGATAATGCAGGAGGTGGTCAAATGTGTCAATTTAAAGAAAATAAACAGTATCAGAAACTGGTACATACTTTCTCACAACATATTTTAATTACTAAACAGATTCACTGTGACTTCATAATTATTGTAGGTGGTGTAGGAAAGGTTATATTAAAGTATGAGATTAACTAATAAATATTATTATTATTAGCTAGAGAGAAAACTGTTCGATCGATTTCGAACAAATTTGCACCAAACACCTCAATCAGGCCTATATAGATGCATGACAAAACGTTTTGAAAATTTTTTAAAAACAACCCTCTTTTTGGCCAAAAAAACCCCAAAAATCAGTTATTATTATTAGCTAAACGAGAATTTTTTGAAAGATACGGTTTTTTGTATATGGTAGGGTATATTAAGGGCTACAAAAAAGCCAAATTTTATAAAAATCGTTAAAGCCGTTCTTCATAAAAAAATAATAACCGGTTTTTTGGGGTTTTCTTTGGGCAAAATGGGGGTTGTTTTTCAAACTTTTTCAAAAAAAAATTTCGGGCATCTACACAGGCCTAATTGACATGTTTGGTGCAAATTTGTTCGGAACCGATAGATTCGTTTTCACTCTAGCTTCGTGTACATACAGACAGACATTTTGTAAAAACTACTTTTTTGGACTCAGGGTGTCCCAAAACTGATATTTACACAAAAATCTCAACATTGATTTTTTTTGCGATCACTATACTTTCTCTACACTATAGTATAGTGAGAAAGTAAAACGTCCTATAATCCCTTCTTTTACCAGCTATCTGATATTTTGTTTTTGTACTAAATAAATATCTATACAACAATGAAACTGATTGAGTTTAATTTTTGCTCTTCACTCAACATTGTAAATACCTAGTTTAAAAAATTGTCTTTTTCCAATATTTTTTTTTCAAAATGGCAACATTTTAAATGGGAATATCTCAAAAACAGTTTTTATGTTTTTACATTAATTTAAGAATATATTTTTGTAGCTCGTTTGATTTCGTATTGAATATCGCAACTGTCAAAACTATTGAACACATGGTAAAGGTAAACCTGCGATCAATTCAATTAATTGGTCTTGTAATTTAATAATTACCATAGCAATAATATATAACCAACCCGTCTACACTTCTGTGGATGTTGAACCTGTCAAAGTAATGAACTCTGATTTACTGTAACAACACAAAAAAAAAAAAAAATTATCAGAGTGAGGGAATATTGGGAAGTTTGGCCGACCAGACCAGTGTCATTATTTTGGTGAATATGTTCTACATTAAATATAATTAAATACTAACAATACATATCGGTATGTCCTAAGTTATTATAGTGGTTGGATGGGGAGGTTCCACAAATAAAAAGTATAATGAATTATTGTGTTTTGGATTTGTTTGCAAACTCGGTCAGTTGATTAATACCGATTGCTATTACCTCATTAATGTGTAAACTAAAGGTACAAAATTATTTTAATCTTATTTAGCGACACTGAAACCAATAGTATTTGACAATAATAACAGTCATTTTGGTTTGTTTTAACATATCATCCCCTTTACACCAATAACTTAGGGGTTCCGTTTGCCTAGACCAGGTAGCTTTTCATATCTGTGGTTTAATGGTAGGAGGGCGGAAGTAAAGCAAACGGTGGTTGGCTCGCTTTTAAGCTGACGGGATATGACTGGTTACCTGGTCTCTAGCTTCGGATGTTTTGCATATTTTTACTAAAATATTTATGTATAAAAAAATTATACTTATCATAAGCTATGACATGAGATCAAATAACTTTGAATTTATGAAAATGTGATATAAAATTTTGTTATAGGGAGGTCTTCAACTTTAAAGCTACCCAAAATCTGGCTAATTACAATTCTGGTGTCAGTGTTTAGTTATCGTTTCGATATATATCATGTTCTCCAAATTTATGTTTACGTTGGCATTCTTTATTAGATTTGGTTTACAACGTTTCTAAACTAGCCGAATAAACTATAACTTACATTTCACAAGTATTTTCAGATACAGTAAATATAACTTAGAATATTTTTGTATGTTAATGTTACATTAGTTTGGCACCTGTGTTTCAGTTTGTGATGAATTATAAACGCATTCATTGTTAATAAATTCAGTTTCACTTTAAAGTAATTTCAGATGAAACACTTTAGCTATTTAAAAAAAATGTCTTGTAACTTTTAATGCAAGACGAACTTGATCTTTATGTATGGCTCAACATCGTAGCCGACGAACCTCTATAAACATAAAACGTCTAAGGTTAACTTTGTTTGCTTTTAACAGCTTGTCAAACATAAAGTCAATGAAAAGCTTTAATAATTTTGAACTTTGATGAGGCATAACTTATGCTATCTTAAATGGTTAGTATAAATACTTGAATACTATTCACTCAATTCCTTTGAGTTTATATATCTAAAAGATATAGTTTTCAGTTGGTAGGAAACACTAAAATTTACAAATAAATTTAAAAAAATTATTACACCTATAGGTATACAAAAAATACGAATAAAAATTCGTATGAGCTATGAATGAAACTGATGAAGATGTTCAGTGTTAATACAGTAATCATCTTATTCTAATTCCTCTTCAACATCATGTAGGATATTTACAGCGGCAATTCCGTTAACCAATCAGCGGGAGTGTCGCAACAGTACTTACTCGTGTTGGGTTGTGTCCTTCAACATTCTCTGGCTAAAGGGTTCAATTCGAACTACTTCACTTCAGGACACGGGCGACAACACAACCCGGGGTAGTGCCTTCTTCTGGAGCTTCTCGAGATACATCCAGTGAGGTTTTGGACGGTTGGTTTATCACGGGGAGCGCTTCAGATCGAACACGAATAACGGACGTTCACTCATCGTCGCCGGCGGACGCCTCCATTGGGGAGTTCTCCTGTAAAGCCTCGGTTTGTAAGACCATGCTGCGATAGCTACGCCGTGTTAACTACGCCGTGATGTTCCAGAGCGGCAAGTCGGTGAAGCCGGCGTTACTTACATCACGCCGTGATTGAACGTGATACTGGTTTGTAAAAAGCGCGTATTTGACGGAGCGAATTTATTTTTAGCTTGCTCTGTGAAAGCAACTAGACCTCAAATATAGTTGCGAGTATGCGAATTATGGATGTTGCTACAACTGGCAGGAAAGTAACTCGGTTAGCGTATAGTGTAAGAAACAAGTTTAAAGACTTCTTTTGCAGCGAAAATTGTTCAGTGGATTGGCAGCTTAATTCCATTAGAAAAGTTGTTTAAACGTACATACGCCTACACTTATAGTAAAACTTAGTTCTGTTTTATAGCTTGTTACGTCTCCGACTTCACTTTCTGTAATTTTCCTTATCCACTAGTTACAACTTCTGCCTACCTTCACCAACTTCCAAATAGTTTCCCTTTTCTCCGCCAGACGCCACCTCCGTACAGTATCTACTCTGGGCATAGCTCGCAATCAAGCGGATTT
>JAGFPH010002504.1:59984-86914 GCA_018207615.1 Philaenus spumarius | reverse complement strand
AGAGTAGTAATATCCTAGTCGATCTCTATTACATGAGTCAGAATAATTAAAACAGTATTTACCATTGCTTAAACAATCATGTTGTGTAACAATATTGCCACTATGTAAACATGTTGGCTAGTAGATCCCGTGGATATATCGGTGCAGTTTATTTGTTTACCAAAGTATCTGTTGTGTATATGTTGACGCCGCAATAAACACGCACGCACGCGGAGGTTCAAAAGATAGTCTGGGAGTTGCATTCTGACCACCATAACGTGTTTTGCTTTGGTTCTATGCAGTTTTTTTTTTTTTTTTTTTCCTTCCCAAGTGTAGGAATAATGGTTTAGTTTCTTGTTTTCCGTCCTTGTGTTACTTATAAGGCTGTACTTCATTTATTTATCATCTTGCACTATAGCATTTTAATGGCATGTGATTTTATACCAGACCTCGAGGAAATAAAAAATCGAAAACCCTATCTAGGTTGTGTATTGTTAAATATTGTTTTTTTTTTATATATTGATATAAATATATATTCTGATTAAACGAACTATTGATGGTTTAGCGTTCCTTAAATTAACGAAAAAACGAAGTCCATATTTTCTGTTTGTCGAACGCAGTTGATTTTCTATAGAACTGGCAAAGGTATTACAGTGAAATTGCAGTGATTTTGAAACCATATTATATTCCAGTAATAAAACGTATAAAGTGCATTATTTTGAGCTTTTTATGATGAGTTAGTTCTTTGTGATTAACATCAGTTTAATGTTTAGACATCTCTGACGCGAGTTATAAGGCCCAAAAATAATTTGTAAATTATGTGTGTCAACTGAAACTTTCCAACCGATATATATATTAAAACTCGGTGTTGGCCATGGCGTCGAACGCTACGCATGCCGAGTAGACCTTTCTCAGTAATCCTCGGAAACCAGAAAACTGAGAAAGGAAAACTACAAACAACCGCTAACTAAACCCATAACTCTGGCTACGGCGTATTACCAGGTGATCTATAGGACGCACTACACAGTCTTCCAATCAGAAATCTTATCTATTTCTGGCTGTGTAATTCTCTCCGACTGTTAGGAAGCACTTAAAGGACTCGACTAATAACATCAAAACTGTTGTACAAAGGTCTCTCATCAATATCCAAACTCTCCATAAAAATATGGTTGAATTGGCATGGATGCACTTAGTCTCGTTATTGAGAATTTTATCAGAGGTTTCTTTAGTGAACATTGTAAGACATTGTTTAACATTATGTAAAATTGCCGTTATTGCAAAGCTGCAAACTTTCTTTACAAAGCGAAACACCTATACACAATGTATTTAAACATTTCTATTTTGGGTATAACACTCGCCACTTTGCCCAAGTGTAAAATGTGTAAATCTGAAATACCAACGGAACCATTTTATAGTGCGTGACCGCCACGCATTTGTCTGGTTTAGGAATTGTATTAGTTTAACCAGAAAACTAAGCCATCAGCTTTAGTTGGTCGTTTTACGGTGATAAATTAGTAGCACGACGTACAGACAAAGAATGCCAGCAAATATAATAGAAAAATACGTTAAAAAGATTTCAAACTCTTCAATCTAGCCATTACACGACACATAATGGAAAAAAGAGCAGCCTAAAAAAGTATTTTTGTTTGATTTATTTATAGTAAATGAAACTAGAATTATAGACTTATTACCCTTTACACGCAATATTGAGATGAACTAATTAATTTTAACTTAGTCAATATTTCAAGTACAATGGCCTTTAATACTGTGTTGTGTGTTCTTGACAATTACCAATTTGTTTTTTAAAGTTTTTTTACCATAACTTATTTATTTTTCAAGAAAAGCTATAACATCTATTTTGTTTAACAATCAAAATATAAATATTTTGTCTCATAAAATTATCGTCAAATTTACAGTTTCCGAGATGTTTAACTTTAAACAATTGAATTGTTCAGCATCTTGAATAAAGTTTCGGATATTTGTACGCTGATACAAAATAATATAAACAATGCGTATATCAATTTTAAAGTTAAAATCTTACTAATTTCTAAAATTAGGCATCGATAATATAAATAAATAAATAACAAATGATCGACAGATGGAAAACGAAGTATTTCCAGAGCTACGTGCATATGGCTATTTTTGCTTATATTTATGCCTTCTATCACCATAAAAAATGCCTGCAACTCGTGACTCAACCTCTATATAAAGGAGAAGAACTCTTGATGTTACACGTAAAATTAAATGTAATTACAATATTGCTATTTTGTTAAACTGATATATAAACCAGTCAGTTGTGTATATATTATTACTATTTTTTAATCAATGCCGCAGCGACTGTGTACATAACCCATCACAAAAGATGTGTATTTTTAGTACCAAAATTAATGTTATCAGGAATCTAAAATTATCCACCATTAAAATATTCGAGTAAGTTTAGTAATCAGACATATATAACAGCTTAAAAATAGTTTACGTGTTTATTGTAGAAAGAGAATTGAAATTGAAAATATATTTAAACGACAAACTCAATTTGTATAATTACAAAGTGAAATTATTAAACGTCATGTTTGAAGAGAAGTTACTCTTTGAACTTTGCTCAAATCCACAATGAGTAGCGAGAATGGTTGCTAAGTTAAACATGCTTCAACGAGTTAACTTTATAACTGAACGTACTTCGAACTTTTAGCATTTAGTTTGAATGGTCTAATTATTGTATATTAACCGTATATGTTAGGTAGGAACCATAAAAGGAGAACTTTATTGCATTACTATATTGTCCGCCTGTCAGAGTATAATTTTCTTCAGAAAGAATAAGGGTAGGCTATAACATTTACGATTTAAATAGATACAAGACATTCCAACCCCCATATATTCCAATAATTAAAACGCAACAAAATAATTATTGTATATGGACATAGTGGAACTGGAATGTGGTGTGGAATTGTTTGTAATCCATCCGTTTGAGGATGTGAACTCACCTTTTCTTTAAACTATTGTTCCTGCTTTTTCAAAATAATTCCTAAACATGTTGTTCAAGGTTTATATCATAGGGTATATATTCAAAGGTCTGGCGGAGGAAATTTTAAACGAAACAACCTTAAGCCGCGTTTACACTGCGCAGCAAGTTTTATAAACTTGTATTTTAAAATACGTTGCAACACGTGTAGCAAGAAGTTTAAGAAAGCAATTCATAAAATTGCAAAATGTTTTAAAACAAACATTATTTATGTATGTAAATCTATTTATGTAAACCATGGCAGGTAAAGTAAATCAATTAACTATCTTCAGAACAATTTAAAGACAGTCTTGTTACAATTCTTTTTGTAAAATTACGTTTTTTTTTGTATTTACTTTGCCTCTCTGTTAAATTATTACAACGAGGTGTCAGCTGAGAGGGTTATAATCTCACGATAAATTAATTAAGTTTATGTTTTCCGATTTTTAAAATCTCAACGGGAATCGATCAAACACATATGATTTCATCAGGAAAACGTTTGCCAAAATTTCGACCAACGGCTAGTAAAAACGTTATAGGACTTTTTAGAAATTTCATCCCATAGGCAACTTTTTTTATAAAATTTCTCCAATTTTACATTTTATTTACTAAACACGGTTCTCAACTTTTCATGACTTTAAAAAATATTATTCAAGTTTTTATATTAATTTAGAATTGATTATTTAATGTTAGAATTCTACATGCAAGGCCTCGGGGCTATATCTTTCTCACTGCCACTCAGTGAGATATCCGAATTTTTTATTTGTGTTTTCTTCAAATTTTATAAATTCTTTGTAAACATAATTATGTAAAGATGTACATATAATAATGGGAAAGAAATTGTGCTCACGTGTTATCCCCACAGTCCAATTTAACATATTATATTCTATATTGTGTAAGATTCTTTGTGTACAATTCAACGTTATGTCTGGCATTACTAAGAAATATTTCCAGCATCATTAAATAATGCTTTTTCTGCTCACCCTGATAGCATTAACTCGAACCTTATTATTCAGAAAGCCTTTGTGCAGGAAGTTCGTACTTACTGAAAGCCTTTACCAATGCATTTATCTTTAGTCTTATTACCAGCCTCAGAATCACAAATGCTAAGACTGTGCTATTGTCTTAGACAAACAGGATTTTAATAAATAATCCCTAGAATTACAATCTTACGTCTTAAAGAAGAGAGACATAATCTTATTCTGTTATGAGAGAAAATTAATTTGTAATTTCTACTTTAGACAAACGTATGAAATCTATTAACATATTTTTTCCAAATATTCTAACCTCAACATGATTTTTTATTTTATATTATTCGATAGTTTTCTAAATTGCGCAAATTGTATCAGCTGATATTAATTTTGACATTTGAAAACTCTCTGGAAGAGAGGAAGAAAATTTGCTCCCATGTCAGTGATTTGAAATACAATAAAATAGAGGTCCAGAAATTGCTGTCTGAGAGTCCAATACATATATAATCCTTTGCGGTTACTAAATACATTGATATTTTTACAGGGATGTTGGAACTCAGTGCTTCAATGCATCTATATCTTGTAAAAATATATCTTGATGCAGTAATATATATAGTAATATGTCTTGATATATGCAGCAATAGTAGTAATATATAGTAATATGCAGTAATAGTAATATATCTTGATGCATTGTATATCAACTCAATGTAAAAATGTATATAATTAAACTTACAAAAAAAGTATTCAAGTAAGTAGTTGAAAGTGGTAATTGAAATTTTGTAGACACAGTGTACTTATTTCCTATTTAAAGTCTATGGAGTAAATTTAATGGAAGAGTAATCAAACTTCCAAATTTTAGAAACAAATAACACACACATTTTCAACTATCCATTTACGAATGTTCTCAGTTTTACGGCATTAATCAGCTGTTCACTCTACACATTTAAACTGCTAGTAGGCTATTTCACAGGTGCCTAGTCTACCTAGCAACAGCTGATTTAATATATTAAAAATAGGCATAAGTCGTGGTGTTTAAAAAAAACTATAATATTTGTTAAATATCCAGTAATTTTATTTAGACATTTATAATAATTTACCAGTTTTTCTTTGAGAATTCCTTTAATTAATATCTTTATTAACCTAAATATCTTTATAAAAAAAACTGTGTCGTTTGCACTTCACCATGCTATCTTTGATAATACAATTTAAATAAAATTAAAGCTTCTATAGTTTTAAATATTTTTCCATGACTATTCTGATATGATGACGTTGTTCCCAAACGTATATATGTTCATACATTTATACCTAAACATGTTTGTGGTAGAGTTATTTTCACGATTTGTAATAGATTAAGATCTTTGTTTTGAATGTTATAGTTTCTTTCCTAAACCCGAAACTTGCTTCTCTTAAACATATTTCTAGGTTTATAAATAATAATTTCGAATAAAAAATTATTAAAAAAAATAAATATAACTCAATAAAATTTTAAAAATAATAGTAGTAGTAATAAAGCAAATTTTAAAATAGTTTAGAACATTAGTCATTTTAGTAAAAATAAAAGCTATGACTACCACGAGTTTTCACCTTATAATATAAGTTTGTATATAATTTCTTTCAACCTTATAGTTTACAATCTGTCTTAAATTGATTAGGTACTTATTTATACAAATTATTTTAATTGTAACGAAATTTCTCATTAAAGACGCCAGAGTTATTAAAATGGAATCAACTATGAAATGATATGAAAAGCAATAACGGTGCGTTATACAGTAGCAGAGAATACAGATATTGCAATGGGAGAGCTCTGCAATTCCAAGTTGTGGTCGGCAAATCCCTTAATCGTTTTCTCCCCAAGTCATTTTACCGTAGTACTGTATTTATATCCCGAAATTAAAAGTTTATATGTTTTCTGTTTTGTTACAAATTAAATCAAATACCGCTATCTTAGTGAAATGTGTAGTGATGTTTTTAACATTGCATTTTAGATAACATGGGTTACGTTTTATTGTGACTATTTTTCAAAATAAATGATACCGTGTTATGCAATTTGTCTGAACAGTGAATAGAGTACGGAAACATTTACACTGTTACAGTTACTGGCTAACCTGTTAAAGATAAACAATAACAGTAAGCGGAAGAAATATTATTCAAAACAGTTTGTGAGAAACCACTAAATTGCAGGTTTTTTACAGCAACCATTTTAACGCTTTGTCACAATTAATTTGCCCAAAACTACTGTTTTGGAACTTTTATTGGGTATGCCGCATAAACGTTACATATCCAGAGACTGTATATAATTTGAACATGTAAATAAAATTACCTGAAAAATATGAATTACTGCAAAAGTATTACATATCAAACTAAAAGGTATGGCCTCAAGTTTGAGAGCAAAGTTCAGAAATGTACACATAATTTCGAAGACAATTAACCTATAGTCTAAAATGAGTATTATATAACTATTTTTAAACAATTGCCAATTTAAAATACATAGTTCAGCCGATTTAAGATTGCCAGTGTTGGTATCATAATCAGATGTTTATTCTCATACCTCTAAACTGGCATGTTGAATATTTCTAAGTAGCATTTCTACTAACTGGAGCTTCATACTTTGAAGTATTTTTAATTCTAATTTTAGGCTAAGTTTTTGGTTATGAGTAACATTTGTATTTAGGCGTTTTATTTCTATTTACCATTTTAGTTTTGAGATAGTTAGTCCTACATTTTTATTAAATGAAATTGAAAATAATCTTAGGTATCAAAACATTTGGTAACTGCGTAGGCCTATATTATAAAAAGCTAAATAGAAAAACGTCCTTGTGATATTATATCTATCAGTTATGGGGATTTTTACAAGACACATCTTTTCATACCACGAAAAAAATTTAAATATGACGGTAAGATTTTTGTTATTTATTTTTCTTAACGCCTTTACACCAGTTTGACTAATAATTATTATTTAATAGAAAAAGTATTTTGTGTAAAATTTCAATTACGGAATGTATGGTGCAAATGTTGTCGTATAGTACAACATATACGAAGGTTTTTTTACAGATACAATCCAAAATATTAGAATCAAATGAATTGTTTACATTTGTTTTTATTTTAGGTTGTGTATATCACTCTTTAGTAATTTAACAATTTAGAAATATACGCACGAGTGTTTCATGTATTTATTTTGCTATTTGTTTATTTTAAAATCTCAGCTGAACCAGGTAACGTTTACTCTATTTTCGTTTAAGTATTTTCGTTGGAAGGCAAATTCCACCAGTACTCCAAACGTAAAAATTCCAAATATACTGAAATTTACATATTTTCAATGTGATTTCATCTATGATTAGTGATAATAAATAGATAGATGTTTTCCTCAAAATGTTGCAAAAACTGTTTTATTTTCTAACAATAAATAATGGCGTTGTGGCACTAAGTAAAAATATTTTCGCAGAAAATTTTAATTATAAATTCCCTTAAATGTGTGTTGCGTGCCAAGGGGTGGTTCTCATTCCGTACGTAGTCTCTTGCTCCGTTCTATTTTGCTTAGTTTTAAGTGGAAAGTTGTCTGCATTTGTATTCTAGTTAGTTAAAGAAATTTTGACACTCGTAGTACAAATATAGGCCACCAAAAATGAGGGAAACTGTATTAAGAAATTAAAACACACTTGGGCTGAATACAGCTCAAACTTTTAGATAACAAGACTAGGGGAAACATTGGTTAACTTCAAATAATTTCTATGTTTTCTAAAGTTTGGGTTATTTTCACAGTTTATTTTCCTACAAAATGTATTCAAAAGTAGAAATATTTCACACAAAAAATTGTAATTCTTAAATTTAATAAATGTTTTTATATTAAGTAAAGTAGTGCCACCATCTTGCAATCATGTTTAGTAGAATTTCGTTTTTTTTTTAAAGGCGTAAATATAAATATAAACATAAATAAATATATGTTTTACATTTAAAATATACGAGTAGTTACAATTATTTAAGAAATAATCATTGATATAACGAGGAACCCTGTATTATTTGTATTTTATTATATAAATCTTGGTACAAAAATTACACTGCATCAAAAAATTTCCCCAACGTTGAATTACTTTTTAATGTTGATAATTATGTTGTTTGTAACAGAAACAAAAACTATTGTGGTAAGAAAAGTTGAAAATGTCAATCATTTATGTACACGGTATTCGCGACTACCTAAAATTCGTGAGAAAACTTTCTCAACATTTTATATTAGTTTGTGTTATCATAGACAGTTTTAAAATATAAAGAGAAAAACAATACAGTCTATAAAAAAAGGAGAATAGTTGGACTTTCTCCATATTTTCTAAGAGGATTCAAAGAACTAAATGTATAACCACTTTCATTTATTTGAAAAAAATCTGTCTATTTCTCTAGTTTGTTCAACATATTTGAACAAACTAAACATAACTACAACTGTGTGCTATTTGTCGTTGTAGAAATATTCCAATAAAAGTACGTTTGTGCCAACAACACGTAGCAAGCCTGACAAGTATCGGCACGTCAGACGTATACAAACACTTTTCTGTCAGGAATGGCGTAATGGGTTTCTATTGGCAACCATATTACAACTGCAAATTGTATTTATTGCTTTTACTTGCTTAAAATGTTTAATGAAATACAGTTTTAATATTTTAAAATGTTAATCTATACTAATATTATAAAGAGGTAAAATTTGTTTATTTGTTTGTATGAAGGGGGTAATCTCTGGAACTACTGAACCGATTGAAAAAATTGTTTTACTAATAAAAAACTACGCTATCCCTCAGTAACATAGGCTATAATATATTTTGATAGAAACATTTTAATTTCAATATTTGTAAATTTAGTCAGACAAAATTCTTAGGTTAGGCCTAGATCAATGAACCAACACATGCATTTCCATTTATTATCATAGAAACCAATAGAGTAAAATAACAGACAAAACAGCTGTTTGCTCTAATACTTCCATTAACAGCTGATTTCAATCTTCGAATCAATTATTTGTATTTTTAACTTTTAGGTTAGGTTTTTATTAAAGTGTAGACCTGAGCCTTGCTGGGTCTTTTAACCTTTGTTATAACTGCTGTTGTAAAATATACTAAATAATTTGAATTGAACATTTAACATTATTTACCATTTTAGTTTTGGGGTTAGGCCTATTATTAATCCTACACATTTATTATAAAGAAAACATAACATGATTAAGTGTATAGAAGATTCCATCGGGGTTGGCGTGAGGAGCACTCAGAGGTTTCCTCAGTTAAATACAATTTTGTAATTGATCTTGTTTTTTTACCGATAATAAAGTACCGGTACTTAATGAAATACGATTCAGCGACGTAAGGTTAAGACAGAGTTAAGATGTTTACCATACATTTCAAGGTGTGTAAATTCGATTACAACAAATTTCCCCCGAGACTATCGTGGTAGTTTTCCTGCAACAGGAGAACCTAAAATAAGAATCGGGTAGTGGAATGTACACCCGACTTGAATTAATTTTGAATGGGGAATATATTAATTAAAAATGAATTCCACACCATAGACAATTGTTTGGACATTCCAAAAGCAACAATCCAAATAACGCCGTTCATGGAAAAGAAGATAAAAACTGGAAAGTAAAAATATACGCGAAATATTTTTCAGTAATTTCCTCACCTAATTTAAATCACTAATATTATTAAAATGCGCCTAGATGTTATTACTATCACTTTTAAAATATTAGTTTTTAATGAATTAATTTTTTTTAATCACTGAATTTAATCGTTTGTAAAATATTAATTGTTATTTAGGCATGAACTCTCCGTTCTTGTAATATGGAACACTAAACAATATGATAGGTTTCCGTTTCTGCGGTTACGGGGTTTGAAAATATACACTCCTCTCCCAAAATGGAAATTTTTTTTAAAAGTTCTGAAAATGATCAAACGGGAATCCACAGCTAGTGTATGTCAAAAGGCATAAAAATACCCTAAATAAACTGGCCGAGTTAATCATAAAGCAAATTTAGTAGAAACTTTAAAAGCAAACTTTTTTAGGACTACTAAAAGTCACCTGAAATGTCTTTTATGACAGGTTGAGATTTCCCTTTCTCCCAAAAATGGGAATTTTATGAAATACAAAATGTTTTCTAATCTTATGGCACTTTAATTAATATGGTATAAAATATAAAAATCATTTTAAGAAATAAAAACGTCAGACAATGACTCGTTATTATACAAAATATAAAGCACATATTTATTTGCCTGTGCCTTTTGTTATTTTTCAATGGGAAATTTTATAAATTTAAACCTCAAATACACTTTCTACCACCTGTTTAGTGTCATACAACAATTAATATTTTGTGAGCTACATTATTTTAGCATTTATATTTCATTAGATTTGACAAATCAATAGATTTCCCCCTTTTGGAGAGAAGTGCAACGTTTTGTCATAAACTATCATAAACAACTCTCTAGGTTACCTGGTCCCAAAAGGGGTTTCCTGAATATAAATTAGCATATACATTTTTTATTTTTTATTCCGGTATAATAATGTACGCCTCCTAATTCCAATTTTGTGGTATTTTCTTATCTTATTTCTACTGCAGTTTCGGGTTTTTATTCACCCATCATTAGGTGTTTAAAAAAACACAAAAATCACACACGTAAGTACAAACAAAAATTATTTTACTCCACGCGGAGATCAATAACATTTCAAAAAAAAGTTTGAATAAAAACCACTTTGAAGACACGGATATCTGAACGGCGGGTCAACACTTTGTCCTTCTGCTTTATCATCAGCAGACACTGATGTGTTTCTGGATTATCGTGCCGAACATCATATTTGTTGTTAAGGGTTGTCGGTCACTTAATAGAATTATAGAATCGTGCTTCATTGTCTTACAAATCCCGAACTTTTCTGTGACGATCATAATTAGGCATCCTTGAGATACATCCCTAATTTTCAAGAACTAGTTGACATTTTAATACATTAACAGTTGTTTATGGATCTTGGAGTTTGGATCTCTCGTTTTTGTGTTGGTATGTGCTCTTTAATCGCTCTTTAATTTGAGGAAGTGTCGTCTTCTCAAGCCAATGTAACTGTGACCTTCCCTGTACGTGAGTTTATATAGTACTTCAGTTTGGAATTGCGAGTTCACACTACTTTTAGATTTATGTTGCAACATAGGCTCAACTTACTATCTATCGTAATAAATTACCTTGAAATAGTTGTGTCTTCACGCCGTATTGTAGATCTAGCTACAGCGCTGTTTTGCCGAATACTGTTGGCTCCGTCAGGCTTGTACTGACACACACGAATAACACACACACAAAATCAGAGTAAAACTCATCTTTAATATAATATAATACAAATGTGTGTGGCCACATCATTTAGGTCGTCCTTGTCCAGCGGCAGGTAGGATACTAGATGACATCGGTTATCAGTAAACGTTTAGTTTAGTTTGGCGATTACGTCATATATAGGATTGGAAGAAAAGTTCAACTTGTCGTTTAATATATTATCTGGATTATTTTTATACTCTTTATAAATATGAAATTCTTCTAATATATCCATTGTAGAAAATTTGTTGGCTTTGTGCAATATTTGGTTTTTTGCCATTACATTCCTTAAAGTAGTGTTGAACTTGTTTCCAAATTTCTACGACATTTATTTCGGTTTAGAATTGTTTGTTGAGGGTACTTGTGTTTGTGTTTCAAAATTGTGTGGCTATTATGCCATAGTAATATATTTTATTGTATGCAGTTCCTGGTTACAATTTTATCTGTCATGAGTATGGTTAGGAGTCGGTGTATGAAACTGTTGTATACTGGTAATTTCTGCTCAAGGGATGGTGCACTATTGTATTGTCTTAGTGTATTGTATTGTTGTAGTGGGTTTCCTATTTATGTTTCGAAAGTTAAATTGCTATAGTTCTCGATGAGATTATGTCTATATAATTTATTTTTTATTTGTTTTTAAAATATATGGTGAAAGTAAGGTTGTGGAGCAAACATGTTATACTTGTTTAAAGATTTGTAGTTTCCCATTCCTTCCATTTCATAAAAAAGATGGAATGGTAGTTTATACACGAAGCTATGTTAGGGTATTATATTTGTATATATGTAGGGATTACAGTCTGACATTAGAAAGGAAATTTTTATTCTCTTAATAGGGAAGCTTGAGGGTTAATGACATATAATTAAAAATATATTGCTGTGATTAAAACGACTGAAACTACGTGAAAGCTGATTTAAAAAAAAGTTAGTTCTTTGTCTATATATTTGTTTAACTAATTACTAACTCCGATCACTGAGTTCGATGCATAAAACACCATTCACTGATACTTATTGTGCAGATCAGGGGTTCTCAACCTTTCAGGCTCTGTGCCCCTCCTTTCAACACAGATGTGAGATCACGTCTCCCCCCCATACCACCACTATATGTGGTAATAAAAGCAGTACAATTGGAATTTGATACTGAAGCCGGTTAGGATAGCTGAAGCTGGTTATTAAATGAAATATTGATAATTTCACACACAAAGTTTAATATTACTTCACGTAACTGTATTTTAAACATATTATTATCAAAGGCATATTAAATCAAAGAACTAACTACAAATTTATTTGAGGTAATCTAGGATTTATTTTAGGTTGGCATGTATACAAGTCATATAAAAGAGGGCTGGCACTATTTGTCCTTAATAATATTTTGAATAATCAATTTTATTAATGCACTCAAGCCTGCCCTTTAAAATTCTTCTCCCCCCCCCCCCCCCAATGTGGCACGCCCCCCAGGTTAAGAACCCAGGTTTAGATGATCAATAATTAAATTTTTTTAGCTTTAGAAATTAATTAAATTATTTTCTTGTAGTCTATTCTTCTAAATGAACACTAATAATAATGTGTGGAACTAAACTACAGTTTTATTTTCACAGTTATACATATAAAACAACAATTTATTTTACAAAATAATTATGCAAAACGTCAGTCTTACTTCTAGAAGTGTTAACGTGATTGAATTTAAATAATTTAGAGAACAAGCCATCCTCTCAGATGAGCGTCAGATGTAGAAAATCAAATAATTATTCGATAGAAAATGTAGGAATAGATCCTCAACTAACACCTGCGTCACGGAGTTGATCTACTTTTATTAGTTCGGATGAAAGAGTAAATTCTTCTCTCTGGAAGTATATTTTACTAAAATAACCTCTCGAACTCTTTCAAATAGTTAGAAAAAAGCTGATGATTTTCAATCAGTAATTCGCTGGCTTCAGGCTCGGGTGATTAGTGTACTGTATTTATTTATTTAACATAAATTATGGTTGTGTTGAGTTGTTTGAGAAATTTTGAGTAATTAATTTTATGGGTGAATTATTAAAACAAAGTTGGAAAACTTCTGAATTGTAGCATCAAAAAATTGTAATTATTTATTTACCTCCTACCTTATTAAAGTAACTAGTGGCTTTGAAATTGTGAAAATCTTAATTTTAAGTTGAGTAAGGATACAAAAGTGATTGGACTTAGAATACATAAGAATAACAAATCCTTAATAATATGTAAAACATCTCAAAATGTAATACAGAATCGTCTTTATTAATGCAGGGTTTTGCACAGGAGAACTGAATGTGCCTTTTAAGAATTTAATTGCTTCTATATTAAAAAAAGGAGATGTAATAGCAATTTAAAACCGAAATATGAAATTTAGAAAATATAAATTTCTTTGAAATAAAAAGTCAAACATGTTTATTTCTTTGTTTTTACCAACAGTGTAGCCTCAAGTTATAAAGTATTTATAAAGTTATTGCATTACGTGCATCGTGAAAAGACTAATTAATTATTATTGAAAAGATATGAAATAAATATACATGTTATTTGTGAGAACTTATGTTCTAATTTCAATCTATTAAATATATCAACTCCCAAATAAATTTGGTTATAATACGGATTCAATATCTTCAAAATAAACTACTGCTGTTCACCCCACTTATGCGATGAATACATATTGTACACGTACAACCTAATTTATATTATTTTTGTTGTGGTTAAACAAGAATTAGATCAAATATAAGTTCAATGTGAGCTAATAATTAAGGTTAACTTGTTTCAAGTAGCATTAATCACTTTTTTTAATTACAAAATTAGAAAAGTAAAAACAAAAAAATTAGATGTAAAGTTTAAAAACAAGATAGAAGTTTAGATGTAAGTTTAGTTGTTGTTTCAGAGTTTAAAAAATCATAAATAGTTAGTTAAATCACAAATTATCAGTATTGGTCATGATACAGCGTGAAACATTTTCAAAAACAGGTTTATTGGTGCTCATCTTTCAAACCCATTAATTATATTAAACTGTACACAGTCTACCGAAGAATAAAATTGTTCCCCAAAAATCGTAAAAGCAGAATAAATTCTCTAAAATGTCAAATTAAAAAAAACAAATAGAGCGAGTGTTTGGTTGGTATTATAAGTTAGTGCTACTTTCGTGAATACGAACAGAATTTGAATAAAATACCTTTATATACCAAAAATGCTATTGTATAATACATGTTGTTTTAAAGTCCCATAAAAATGACAATGTTTTAACTTCTAGTTAGTGTAGGAAGGCGATAACATGGAATAGTCTTCTTTGAGGCTTTGTAAGAAGGTAATTGTTTCAATTTAAATTATGCTTACATTTAAAAATAGAAAAACATTTGATAAAATTCTGTATGAATAGTTTTGACACACCCTTCAGAAAATTCCAATCATGAGATAAATGACAGAAGTGTATATCATTTTTCATAACTAACTAAAAGCTGAGATATTACCAAGTATGTGGGACTTTTACTCAACTATGTACAATACAGCATCTGTAATGTTTAAATGAAAAACCCGAATCATAAAAACAAGGACCAACAAAAAAAAAATAACTGAACAACTCAATGGAAATTTATCTTTATTTATTTACCATGTCGTATCCACTCTTGGTGTCGAGTGGAAAGAGCGAAGCTATCCACTACAAACATCTAATAAACACAAACCCAGAAAAATAAATAAATTTAACAATTAATTATATGCTACTATTTAAATTTAAAATAATTCAAAATGGTAAAAATCTTTAACCATAAACAGCCATTAAATATTAAAAGAAAATATAAATTTTACAGAATAAATGTCGGATGGGGAAACAGATGACCAAGTGGTTAAAGGTGTTCCATCAGTCTCCTTCTGTTGAAATCTTTTATTACAGTTGCTCAGGTTCGAACCTAGTTACTGGCGTTCAAAACCTTATTTCCCGTCTTCATTAGCCGAACTGGCATAAAGTAAAGGAAGAACAAAAATGTATTAAATGTGTTCAAAACCAGTCAAAAATAGAAAAACAAACAATATTACATCATTACAAAATCATGTATTGCTTTCTGTTGCATTTCGTATGCCTCAAAAGTTCAACTAATACTGCTGATAAAATATGTTAATGACTTTGTATTACAAAATACTTCTGTTATTTATAAAATCGTGTGATTTATTTCTTAATCACTTTTATGTTAAGTTATCAGTTTTTATGAGTCACTACACAAGATAACGAAGTCATAAATTATTAAATAGTAATTTTGATATTCGATTACAAACCTTACACTAGCTATCAAACAAGTAATTACACACTTTATGAGGAAGTTAAGTCGAATTTTTCTTGCTTAAAACATTCAACTTAAGTCTAAAACAGTATAATAATGTTGTTAGTTTTCTACTGTGATTAAATCAAACAAAGTTTGGCTCTCAAATTATATAATTAAAACTAATTTAACAAATAAATGGAGCATACGATAGCACTTTAATTAGTTTCAATGAAAGTTTCAAAATAGTTTAGCTCGATCCCTCAATTGCGACTTTATAAGCTTTTACTGTAATTTTACTAAGTTTATTTTCTGGCTTTATTATCTCATAGAGTTGTATATTTCCTTCGTACTAATATCATGTAGATGTATTTAAATATCTGTATATTTATATATAATTAATTGTATATAACGATTTTATGCAACACAATAAATGTAGTTCAGAATGTTTGTTTAAAAAAGTAAAAACTACAACAATGATTTAATTTGTTTTCAGTGATGTAATAGTATATTTTATCATTAGTGCCACAGACAAAAACAAAAAAATCTATACAGTACAGATGGGTAATTGTAAAAAGTTTATTGTTATACGTTTAAATCTAAACGAATCATCCAGTATGTTCTCATATAAACGGATCTCTTAACCTCGTAATTAGCTATGACTTGGTAACAGTTCTCAATGGTTGTGTTGGGTTTTACATTGTCTGTTAATTTTAGAATTTGGTGATAACACCTTTTAGTAAGCTATCCAATTATACGAAATTTACCTCTGATCAGTCCCAAATGTGATAAAGATACTCTTTCTCATTCTATAAATGAAAACACGTATTCATGTCTTATAAAAGTTATATATGTTTGGGTGATATGAATATTAATTTACTTAAACCCGATGGCAATGTAGAACGTTACCTGGGTGTTATGACAGAGACAGGTTTTGTTAGTGCAATAAAATATGTTCCGACTAGAGTGACGTCATATTTGTATTGACCATATTTTTGTAAAGCATTCTTGTTATAATGATGTACGATCAGCTGTGATTCACACAAGCATAACGAACCATTTTAGTGTCGCGTTGGAAATACAGTTCCCGACAACCAATCATGCAGCGAAACATATCGGGCCAAATTTCTTCATCGATAAATCGGTATTTAAAACGGTTATGAGAGAACAATCGTGGAGTACAGTTATTGCCGAAACTGACCTAAACAATAGTTGTAATTGTTTTATTGATATTATAAACCGTAGTATTAAAAAATCTGAACGAGTCATTTTAAACTAAAATACTAGATTTTTTAAAATTAAACCGTGGATAACACTTGGACTAATAAGATCGATTCGTAAAAGAGATAAGTTAAGTAAGATGGTAATTAAACAGCCCTTTAATACTGAACTTAAAAGATATTTCAGAAAATATAAAAATAAACTTTCAAACATTATAAAGTTTACTAAACACTTATATTACAGGAATAAGATAAATGAAAATATAAATAACCATAAGGTTTTTTGGCAAACGGTGAATGAAATTTCGGGTAACAAAAGGAAGAAAGAAACCTTCCCTGTTGGACAATTTTCAAAGGGTGCTTGCTGTTATGAGTCCGAACATATGTAAAGACATTGCAAGTAACTTTAACGACTTTTTTGCCACGGTAGGTCATAATTTGGCTATAGTTATTGACTCTAGTGGTACTCCGGTAATAAATGACGTCGACTTCAGGGCTAATGGAGTGTTTAGGATTAATTTTGTTGATGAAAATACCATTTTGCAATATATTAGTAAACTTCGAGGTGGGTCTGCTCCTGGATATGATGGGATGCCAGCATCACTTTTAAAAAGCAACTGTAATTTTCTTGTAAAGCCCCTTCATATCATAAACTTAAGTATTGAGTCGGGTAAGTTTCCAGAAGCTTTTAAATTGGCGAAGGTTGTTCCCCTATATAAGGCTGGGGATCTGGAGGATTTAGGTAATTTTCGTCCTATCTCTATGCTCAGCGTGTTTTCCAAAATAATTGAAAAAATTGTAAAAGGTCAATTAGAGTCATACTTAAATGCTAATAATCTCTTGTCTCCGTGCCAGTATGGATTTAGAAGGGACACCAATATTTCAAATGCTTTATTTGATTTAAATAGAAATATTAATGAGGGGATCAATGGTTATAGGAAAAGTATTATACTTTTCTTGGATTTAGCTAAAGCATTCGATTCGGTAGATAGACAAAAATATTGCTAAATAAATTGGACTTAATTGGGGTTCGTGGTAATGCGTACTTGTGGTTCGAAAGCTATTTGTCCAATAGGAAACAAAAAGTGTCAGTGTGTGGAGTAAATAGTGAACCTCAGCCAGTGGAATATGGCGTCGTTCAGGGGTCGACTTTAGGACCTATTCTTTTTTTGATTTTTATAAATAATTTGTCTAAAATCAATATAGACGGGAAATTTTACCTATTTGCTGACGATACGGCTTTTATTCGAAGGTAATAGTTGGGAAGAAGTAGGTGGGAAGGTTTTAAAGGATTTGTCGGTAGTGAAAAAGTGGTTTGATCAAAATTGTTTAACACTTAACATAATTATCTAAAACAAAGTTCCTTCCTATAGCCCTTAGGTCCAATAGTGATTGTCCCTACGAAAGCAATAAGTTGCATTCGTGTGGGAATTACTTAAGTAAGTACTGTGCCTGTAGAGACATTGATAGAGTCGACACTTACAAATACTTAGGTGTCCTGTTTGATAAACGTTTAAATTGGTCTGCTCATGTTGACTATTTGAGTCGAAAAATTAGAAAGTTAATTTATGTTTTTAAAAATTTTAATGAAATATTATATTTTTGTGAAATAAGACAGTTGTACTTTGCATATTGTCAATATTTGCTTTTAAGGGGGATAATAGTTTGGGGATGTGCCTGTAAATCCATTCTGGCCCCTTTAAATGTTGTTCAGAGATCAGTTATGAAAATGGCGCTGCTTAAACCAAAACGACATCCATCTAAAGAGCTGTTTGACCTTTTTAACGTATTTAATATCAGACAACTTTTTATAAAAAACTCTCTTAACTTTTTTGCATAAGAATTCAAATTCCATTTTGTCCATTTTGAACCATTCACATTTTACACGGCATTCTCAAACAGTGGGTATAAGGACAGATAGGCTTTATAAATCTGTATCCACCACTAATTCGTACTATGTATCACAGATCCTTTTTCGTAACATTCCAAGAAACTTGAGATTATTTAGTAATTATGAAATTAAGGTTTATAAAAGGCAAATTACTTTATGGTTGCGGGAAGTAGGAAGAGACTATTGTGAGTCCGCAATTTCATCGGAGTACGCATTTATATTTGTTGTAACATTGTATTTGTGAAATTTGTTATATGGAAATAAATAAATAAATAAAAAATAAATAAATAAATTTAAAACTATAATAAAAACTTACAATAGTTTACAAAACCTAAAACCAAATAAGTTTTTTGACGTTCCTAACAGGCAGGAATTGTATTGCTTCTAAGAAAAGTTTCATTTGTATTTTAATATTTCATAAACTGTAAATGTCTTAATTAAAGGACTACAATGTTCTGAGTTCCCTAATTTAACAACAAAACCGAAAGACAAAAAATGTAATATACCCGATATTTTTATATAGGTACTTGAATTATTTTACAAGTAAATAAAATATAAACAAGAAATAAAGGATAATACTGCATATATATTTATACACTTAAACAAATATTTTAATAAATAGAAAATTTAGGCTACAAGATATTTTACCTATGTCAATAATACAAATTAAAATAGTTTTGTCAGTTTCCCATATTTTGTTTTGGTTTTTTCTATTTATTTTCTTTATTTTTATTTAATTAATAATAAATATTTAGGATTAAAAATTTTAAAGAAGCAAATTAATTGTAATTCGGTGAAATTGTATTTACTTACACTATTGTCAATACAGCAAACAACAACAGAACTCACACTGATTTAAATAAAAACCCGAACCAAAAAACAAGGAACAAAAACTATAACTAAACAACTAAATTGTAAGTTAAGTTTAATACGTTACCCTTTTGTATATTTCGATGGTCATCATCCTCAGAGAGTTTTAACACTATACTGGGTACTTATCCTCTAAATAGTGTTAAAACCCTCTGAGGGTGATGACCATGTCATCGAAATGTACATAAGGGTAACGTATTAAACTTAACTTACAATTTAGATGTTTAGTTATAGTTTTTGTTCCTTGTTTTGTGGTTCGGGTTTTTATTTAAATCAGTGTGATTTTGTCGCCGCAGTGCTCTTTTATTTGTTTAAACAACAGAACTGTTAAAAATTTATATTAATCTAAGGATTACAAAATATTTCCTCAGCTCAATTACCAGGATACGACACTGATATAAACTAATTACGAAATGAGAATGATAATTTCCAACGACAACGAGGCACCAAAAAATAACAATATACTTTGTACAGATAATACAAATTTTAAAAGAACTGTTAAATTTAAAAATTTGTTTGTAAGCCTAATTTGTTTTAAAAGTTAGCTTAATCAGGCTTAACAATTAAGGATATTTTTTAAGTAGCACTTCCCCTTCATCAATTTTATTTTAATCCTAAAATAAAATATTATTGTTCAATTCAGTGAAATAAAGTAAAGATTAAACATGTAGTTACCAAAAGTGTCACAAGCCGAAATATTGGCAATAGGCCATTTTGGCGTTATGTTATCTAAGCCCATATTTTGCCTTTTTTTATTATTTGAATCAGAAATGGGGATTTATTTTATTGAATAAATAACTAATTATATGATTCCATCATTTGGTTTATTTATTAATCAACAGTGACGCATATAAACCACTTATTATAATTCATCAATGTTTATAATGTTATAGTTAAACTATACAAGATAAACCTATTATGAAAATATTGGCTTTGTGTGTGTGAAAAGTCTCATCTGTAAAAAATTAATAAAATTGATAAACTTTCTCTCCAAATGTATAAACTTTTACTTGTAAATAATTCTTGAATTACTCCAACTCATGTTTTTGAAGAACTGAGTACAAAATAGTGTTTGTACTAATAAACGTATTATTATTAAGAGAGGTGTGACTCTCTTGTTGGAAACATTTGATAAAAATATCATAATATTAACAAAATTTTAATATTAAAAAAGTTTTATAATTTATTTGAACCTATACGAATTCAAATTTTCGCATTCTAATAGTTTAAAAATCAAACTTCAATTTTGTTTACTAAGCTTTTCGTTATTCTTTAGTTGATTTTTAAAGCAAGCAGTTTTAGTAAACATTATTTAAAATCTTTTAATTCAACCGAGATAAAATTGGTATCTTTGTTATTTTTTTTTAATTTATATCTTTGGAAGTATTTAAAATTTTTAAATAGAATTTAAATTTTCTTTTACTTTTTAAAATGTTTAAAAGTAAAATGGCAATGCAAACAATAACCTCATAAATGAGAGAAATTAGACATAAATTATAGCTTAATTATTATGTAATTAGTGCAGATTCAAAATAAGTAATAATACTATTTTATATGTAAAATTATGTTACAGGTTTTCGAAAAAAATCGTCCAATATCTGTTCTTTCAGCCACCTCTTTTCTAAGTTTTTATTAACATTTTAAATTTCTATACACAATTTAAAGAAAGATAACCATAGTCCTATAATAAATTTTTCTTCAAATCACCCACTGTTGTTTGTTATTACATTTTTTAGACATTTATAAGATGTCACCCCGCCCATTTTACTTCGCTGATATAAACTCAACTAAACATTTCAATATAAAATCAAACCCAGTGGTTGTAAATAGGAAATTGTTGAGATTATTAGCCCACTAAAGTTTCTAAATACCAAATAAATAAAGAAGAGGTAATATGTTGGTGAGTGGTATAATTCCGAGAATATAAAGTGAAATTGGTATACAAGTAATGAAGTAATTGTTTGTCTAGGCCTAAGTATCAGTTGATACATTCGTGAACCATCCACTACGTTTAGTATATTTAAATAGATCTACTACAAATGCACTTTATCTGCACGATTTAGCAATCAGAGTAACGCAATTAATAAATATTATATTTTGATTAATAGATTTTTGTTAATAAGGTTGTTTACTAAATAGCAACGTAGTTATTATGGATTTTTATTTGGGTTAATTTTTTATTTATAAATACATCAAGTTTTGCTATTCTATAAACTTATTCATTTTATTGCATTCAAGTTTTTATAATAAAAAATATCGTTCATAACTCGTGCTTAGGTGTTTTTTGTTGCTTGCCTAATTTCATTGCTTAACTTATTTACTACTTTATTCCAGTTAGCCTGATAAATACGGAGAACAGTGTACAGCTGCGGAGGTAACTAAGTTTAAATGTTTGCGACCTGTGTTGGAAATTCCAACTGGGTGGACTGAACTAGCACCTCGACTACTCTGCTTTCCCAATTCGCTTGTTGTTCTCGCGCATTGAGCACAGGAAAAGTATTTTTTTTTACCTGTTAGGCCTATCCAATATGCTGTTAAATTAATACGTACATATATTGTAAAATAAGTGAAGGAAGTAATTGTTGCAGTATTTCCTCTTTCACAGTTAGTAAATACTATCGCAAGACCTTAGATATACATTTTTACTTAACTAAGGCAAAGGAAGTCATTAGCAATTCAAACGAAACAAATCTGTTTCTAGGAATCTTTGTTTATTTATTAATACTTCCAGAGTTAAAAGCATTTCCTCTTTATGCTATAGTAAACAGTTTAAATGTTACACTTTATATACCGATTTAAAAAAAGTAATTACACCCCGCTAACACTTTCGTTACATTTATATTGTTGGTTTCACATCAAAAGTAATTATTATTTGAGGACCATCATTTTCAACCTCACTCTAACTCAGATTTTGCACTTATTTGTAAAATTTTCTAGCGGTATAAATAAATCCATATTACATATCATATATATACTGACTCATCACGAAATCTCAAAAACCACAGAACGGATTGGAATGAAATTTGGTATGTAGCTTCCTCTAGTGCAGTAGGTGCTCGCTAAGAAAGGTTTTTAAAAAATTCAAAATTTTAGGGGGGTTCGGGGGGGTCCAAGTTACGAAAAATCCACATAAGAAATACATAGTGTAATATATTTATTGATATATATGTTTTGTTAATATACATTTAACTTGGATTTGTCTATCCGTGCAATGCCGAATCGGGCAGCTAGTATATAATATAAAAGACTTTTTTTTGTGCTTTTATGCTACTTTTGGTATTTAAATATAGCTACAATAGTTTAAAAAAATTGTTTATAAATTATGCCAAGAAATTAATTTAAATGAATATGTTACTTCATAATAGAGATGTTTATTCCAAATCATTTTTAAAAGAAAACATTTGTAAAACAATATAATATAAAACAAATCGAAATAATTTAAAAAAATATTTAAACTTTTACAAATACATTTTTTTTCTTTTAATTATTTATGAATAAAAATAAAACTGTTTAATTAAGTTATTAACAATATGTACAATTTTAGAGTAAACCATTTTAGTTAAAATCATTATAAATTTTATAATTCATCGCAGTAACATAAGCTATTATTCGTTTTATCTAATTTTTAAATTGTATAAGTATTTTAAGTTTGTAAATAATTAAACTTTAAATTTCCTATACGATTATATTCATTTCTGAGCTTGCATTTAGTAAAAATACAAATTAAAACGTATAAACATACAAATATAAAAACATGAAACATGAATTAAAATACTCGCCCTGGTTATATTAAAATATGTTTTACTATTTTGGTTTGTTTTTTACAAAGTGTTATTTTATTGAGGAAATTGGTTGGTTCCAGTTTTGAAAAAAATTCAATTCTAAGTTCGGTGAAATATATAAACTAATGTAGTTTTGGAATAGTACCGTAACGTCAACTGATTAAGGCTTAAACAACTTAACGCTTCCTTGATATGACCGGTTTTATCGTGAGCCTTTTTTGTCGTTTATTTACTAAACTGTTTCAAAAATAAAACAAACAGCAAAATAATTGAACAAATGGTAACAATATGACAAAAACTGATAATTTTGTACAATTTGTTGTGTTTGCAGACTAACCACTAAACATGCTTATAATATTATGTTGAAGCGTGTTAATGACTCGCCAGGAACCATTTTACATAATGTATTTGAGACACCAAAATATTAGTCATAAGTCAAGTTATTTCTACTTTTCCTTGTTCGTGGTAATGTTATTAGGTGATTTACTTTGAAATGTCTAAACTAATATTATAAAGAGGTAAAATTTGTTTGTTTGTTTGTTTGTATATAGGGTGTTGTCTCTGGCACTACTGAAAAAAAAAATAGTTTTACTAAAAAACTATCCCTGAATAGCATAGGCTATAATTAATTAATTTTGATAACAACATTTTTAATTTCAGTATTTTTGTAAAGTTAGTCGGATAAAATCTTAAGTGAGGTCTAGACTGATGAACCAACACATATTTCTTGAATGTATTTACATATTTAACAAATTGAATAAAATAACAAATAAAACAGCTGTTTGCTCTAATATTTCCACTAATAGCTGATTTTAAACTTTGAAGCAATTATTTGTATTTCTAAGGTCAGGTTTTTATTAAAGTGTAAACCTAAGCCTTGCTGGTTCTTTAAACCTTATAACTGCTGTTATGAAATATACGAATTAATTGGATTTGAACATTTAACATTATTTACCATCTTAGCTTTGTGGTTATTATTAATCCTACACTTATTAAAAAGACAACATAACATGATTAAAGTTTAGAAGGTTCGAACGGGGTTGGCGTGCGGAGCACGCATGGATTTCCCCTAGTATTTTATAGAACTGTAATAAAATATGTATACGCTCACCTTGGTGCCGTTTACACATAGTCAACTTTGTTGCCCTTTAAACTAAAGACAAATTAGTAACACATTAATTATTGTATTGTAGTATTGTAACATTCAACACTAAACGTTTTAAGCAGCAGTCATTTAGAAAATATGAAAATCAAGGTTATATTTTTAGTACAATTTTGTAGCACATTATTTAAACTACGTGAACCAATTAAAACAAGTACACCAATTTTAATATTTTACATATGTCCAAAGCCATAGTGTTTAAGCAAAATTGCGGGCAGTTTCTAAAGTAGAAAAAATATAAAATATGTGTAATACCTTTTGGCCAGTAGAATACAAAACAGTAATAACAACTTGTACAGAATAATGAGATTAATAACGAAATAGAGAAAAATAAAAACGTAAATTATGTTCTGGTATGTAAACACAAAGTAGATAATAAAGCTGATAAAGATTGTATTTACATTCTGTGATGGGGGATTGTCACCACGTAAACCTAGTTCCACACATAGTAGTTACGACAACATCATGTTGTTGATTACGTCGTAAAAAGAACTTTAAAACTGTTGTTCTCATTGTTATATTCTTATGTAGTAAAACTCTACTTTAAAGTATACTGTTAACACAGTATAGTAAGAAAACCTCCGTCGTTCCAACTTCAATAAAGCTTTATTTCAGCTAGTACAAAATTGATAGTAACAAATAGTGTAACACAACTCGATAGTTGTATCAAGGTTACAATGAGTAATGATTGAATATTGATAGATTCTATTTAAGTATGTTTTAAATTATTTGTTCGCTACAGAAACTTGTGAAACAGTTTCTATTTTGGAACTGAGAGATTTAAGGGAATAATTCAACATTTTTTAGTTCCATTTATATAAAGCGAGGGCGTAGGGTCAACGTAAAATTAGTGTATCACAAAACCCCCGACCAGTAGCATCTGCTTTTGGATTTTTAACAAAGACCACTAACAATAATGTGGATATAACACGGAAATTTTAAAATCATATTTTGTTATTTTGCGTTTGTACTTAGTTGTGTACAAAATTATTTGTAACTTAAGTAACTGTTTGTTGGAGGTTTCTGTTAAACAGACGAGTTTCATATTACTTAAAGAAATAAATTTTACCACCTTTTCTAAACAGTTTAGATGTATAAATTGTCTAAGCAGATACTATTAGAACACCAATTTACATTTTCAACGATTAGTGCATGTATTAATTAAGTTATTATTTATAAAAGGTTAATAATGTTTGGAGAATGTCTAGAGTTTTACATATTTGATAGTGTTTTGTGTAGTATAAAAACGCTGCTTGATTACATCCCAGAATAATTACTAAAATCGTGTGAATTTTAGACATAATTTTTTTTTAAATCTGCCCTCTAGAAATTACCGCTAAAAACAATATTTAATTAAGAGTATGTTTAATTAAGAGAAAATTTAATTAAAGCTGAAGATATTTACTCTATTTTAAAGTATTAGATGAAATAATGTGTGCGTTCATTTGTGTGTGAGAAACAGATTTGGGGTGCGTGTGTGGGTGGGGGGCTTGTTGATATATGTGTTTATCGTGTGCTTGGGTGCTTAAATAATTATGCTAGTATCGAGTTAGTGTCTTTGAAAATAAAAATTCTGTAACTTGGTAGACATGTGGTGTTTTGCCATTCATTTTAAATAATATAGTATTTTTTAAAGAAATATATAGATCGATAATAGTCTTTATTTCGGGTGAAGTTAGGTCCTCTTTTACACTTAACCCTTACAATTATATTTTTTTGAAATACAGAGTGTAGTGTGTGAGTGATAGATAAAGAAGTGATTAACGTGTATATTGTTCAGTAGATAAGTAGCGCAGGAATTAGTTTAGTTTTAAAAATTGTTTATCTAGTAACTCGTGTTGTTTTGAATATTTTCTTTTGAGTAATTATGAAGGGAAGCTTGTTTTGGATTTATAATTTTGTAACTTTATGTATATATATTTTGTTTGTTTTATTGGGCTCGGTGGGCTACGGTTAAATCTACTTTTAGTCAATGTAAATTAATTATATAAAGTTTGTTTGTGTATTTTACGTAGATTTACTAATAATTAATTTATAAATATACACATAAATTCCGAACACTTATCTCAGCCTATAATTTGATTATTTGTTTGCTATTTAGAATTGTTTTCTGTATTTTTATTTTATAAAAGAAATATGTTTCTTTTATAAAATAAAAATACATAGGCCTACTTATTCTTTTTTATATATATTTAGTAAAAACAAAACACAAACAAATTTTGTGAAACACTTGTTTGATTCTAATTACCATAGCATTCAAACAACAACAACATTGCTATCTTATGTTAGCTAATTCTTAACAACATTTCAAATTGTTTTGGTTTGCATGTTTACGAAATTTACGAAATAATTTAAAACAAGATATTAATTTAATCTTCACTAAAATTGTTTGTATTATAAATAACGGCAATCGGTTTAATTCTTCTAATAAAATACAGCCTACGTGTATTGATTATTCTTACAATTGTGAGGGCGATTTAATAAAGTTGTA
>JAGFPH010002504.1:41219-59974 GCA_018207615.1 Philaenus spumarius | reverse complement strand
ATTTGCTACATCAACTTTATGAAATGGGTTTTGGAACTAGTGGTACTATTAGGGCTGAGTGCACAGAAATGTCTTCTCAAAGGACATGAAAGAACAAGAAAGGTTGGCCTAAGATTTTTGTTCTGATTTAAACACGGACATTCTTCTTTGGCGTTGGAATGATAAAAGTTTTGTTTCTGTTGCAAATAAACTTTGAACATATTGAACCATCAAAGTTAGCACAACAATACATTAAGATCAAAACAAGAAATCCCTGTACCAATTCATATGCTTATAAAACATACAGCAACTCAATGGGAGCTGTGGACGTAAACCACACTGAAAATTTTACTGACAATTTCCTTTTGACTCTTTCACTTGTGTATTGTCAATTTATTGTTAATTTACAAACTTTTCCGAGAAAAACTATTGACACTTTTGGATTTTCGATGGGATGTAACTGTAACTTACAACAAGTCAGCCATAATAATCCATGGACCGTCCTGTACCAAAAATTCAATTGATAGAACATTTTTTGGTGTGAGTTTGATGTGAGTAAACAAAAAATACCACTTTTTATTTACGAGGAAAAAGTACACAACATGTCAAGGAAAAACTTTTCATCAAAACCATTGAAAAATTGCAAAAAGTTTTGGACCATTTCATTAAATTTCCAACAAACATTTTAAAGCAAACAGCTTTAGTTGACAACAAGAATACCTTATATATTATTTATATGTAATTTAGTATTTTAATTGTTACAAATCTGTAACTAAAATATATACTATTGATCACGGTAATATTTTTTAGAACAAATTGTTTTTAGAATAAAACTTCACCATTTATATAATAAGACATAAATATGATAGTTTTTTTTTAATAGAAAAGTAAATTTGTTTAATAAATCTTCCTAATTTGTATTTAGCGATCCTTTAATATCCTTCAAAACAAACATAAATTAGTTTGTATATGTGCATAATAAGTTGGTAGAAAATGGGTTAAATGTCTTATCATATCAGTAAAATTTATAAGTACCTAATAATATCCTCATATTCAAATACAATTAAGACTCGATAAAATGCACAAGCTTCTACATAACAATGCTTTATATATGTACTTTAACTGCCGTCTAGCATTACTGTAAGTAGCTTAACGCTTATTAGGATATTTTCCATTGTTTATTCGCCAATGATATCACGTAAATTATAATAATCATTTACTAAGTCTTCAATGGCCTACTTAAAACTGAATCGTTAGCAGAAGCAATTCATTTTGTTGAAATATTTCATTTTAGAATAGGAATTCATGGAAATGAATTGTTCCACATGATTAGATTAAAGTCTGAAGAAATTAAGTTCCAAATATATTAACATCCATGTGTGTGTTCGTGCAAATAGACTTTTGATTTCATAGAATATCATTTGTAATTATAAAATAATAATATTATTATAAACAGGTTGTATCTGAGCTACTCTTAGGGGTAATGTTATGCCTTAATGCCTTACTTTTGACCTCGTTGGTTTGTTTTACAATTTAATTTAAACATTTCTACAATTACTTGTAGTTGCTGTACTAACGAGTAAATAACTACACAGATGATTATGTCAATAACTGTCGAAGCACATTGCAGGGTCTAATTCCAATGTTAGTTTTAACCTACATACTAAATGTCATACTGAATTCATTGTCCGTAACACAATACACCATTTCCTTAATATATTAGCTAAATATATGTTACAGTTTCCTTAGATGACATTGAGTATTTAACTAAATACTAAATAACTAAATTTAAGAATGTAAGCCGATTACACAAAGTTAAATATGAAATGGAAACCTAAAATTGGAAATGGCCTAACCTAACCTAACCTATATGAGACGGAAATACAGTACTCACATTTAGAGGAATTTTGATAAGTATTCATTAACAATAGGACACTATTAAACTAAGTTATTTAGCTCACAATTAAATAAACGGAAGAACGTGATGAGATGTTGGCGTGTGAAGGACGCAGTTCCTAGTATTCAGATAAAATTAAATCTCCATAAAACGAACAAAAACCGTTCTTGTAATACTACTTTACACCAATCCTTTCATGGAAATATTATCAAAACAAAAAGCAGCTTAATGTATTTGATAAAATTTATTGTTTATACGTCAAACTTCTCGTAATTTATGTAAGCCTTCTGCAATCATCATACGCTGCATTTAATAAGTACTTAAGCGTCTACTTCAAATTAATCATTTACTGATGTAATGAAATAGGGTAAAAAGTAATTACAGCTGTTAAACTTAAAATCTCGTATGTTTTTGTATTTGGATTTTATATTTAATAGAGAATCATTAAGAATATTACTAAATATCTTTAATATACTTTTTAAATATATTTTGATCAGATTAACTTGAATTTACCTATGTAGTTGTACCACTTTCTACTAACCTAACTTTTATAACTTACAGCTTCTTCGATTTTTTTAGCATATAATGGTGAAAAAACCAATATAAATAAATCTAGTATATAAATTATGACTATCCAAGCACGAACAAGTTTTATGAGGATTTAATATGTCTAAATATTTAGTTTTCTTGAGAAAAAGTAAACAAGCAAAGAATTTGGCGAAACTCCAGAAAGTGTAACCAAAGAACCTTTTCTAGAAATATTTACAAGAAGAAATAATATATGTAATAAGTATTTAAAAATAATTGAATTACTTGAGAATATTACAGCTGAGAAACAAAACTAGTTAAAATAAAATTTATGGATACTTATAATAGTTTTCCTATTTTGTACGAGTAGATATTTATTAATTAAAACAAAATGAACCGTCATTAAATACTGTAATTTCGTTCATAAAGTATGTGTTTACCAAGGCAGTATAAGCTGTTTCAGATTTAAATAAACTAAAATCGTAATCAACGTTTACAATGTTTAATTAATCCATACACAATTTCAAAAATAAATACCTAACATTATCTCGAAAACACTACGACACTCAATATAAATATAGGGGCTATTCAATAGTAGCTGGTGTAATGTTTGCAGTAATGCAAAACAGTAATTTTTCTATGAAATCCGTTTAACTAATTTCATTATTTTGTACGTAAAAAAATTTACAAAAGTGTTAATAAAGGTTTAATCAGCTTTAATAGAAAGAGTTTGGTTGAAGATATTTTTATATAAAAATTAAAAAGATAAACTTGTATACACAACATTTAAAATAACATAAATGTTGTGTTGTATGTAATTTCAAGTTAAGAAATAATGTTAACTTTTATTATAAAGGGAATGTCATAAGCAGAGAGTATACATTCCCTCTGGCAGATAGGTTCTACTCTGACATCATTGTAAATAAAAATGTATGCAAAACAAATTCGTATTTAAACTTATAACGTAACACTTTGACTATATCCGGATGATCTGAACTAAATAATGATTTAAAGTCTTTTTTAACAATTTGTTTTTAAATTTTCCCAAAGTTAAAATTGTGTGACATTCCCCTTTTACTTTCTCACTATACCATGGTATAGAGAAAGTTTAGTGATCGCAAAAAATAATCGATGTTGAGATTTTTGTGGAAATATCCGTTTTGGGACCCCATGAGTAAAAAAGTGTTATTTTTACAAAATGTCTTTTTGTATGTATGTCTGTATGTATACAAAGCTAGAGCGAAAACTATTCGATCGATTTCAAACAAATTTGCACCAGACATGTCAAGTAGGCCTGTATAGATGCACGAAAAACGGTTTTGAAATTTTTCTAAAAACAACCCCCTTTTTGGCAAAAAAAACCCAAAAAAATCAATTATTATTTTTTTATAAAAAAAAAACGGCTCCAACGAGTTTGATATAATTTGGCTTATTTGTAGCCTTTAATGTACCCTACCATATGCTACAAAAAAAAAAAAAAAAAAACGCATCTTTCTAAATATTCCTGTTTAGTTAATAATAATACAGTGCGGGTAGAGTGTTCTTTAATGTTATAAAAACACTGATCAACCTCTGCAAATAAAATCCCTCTTCTGATTATTTATATCAAAAGGAATTTTCCATGAGGTCGTTTAACTTATGTAATCACTTATCATAATGAATGTATACTTGTATGATTTTTACTTCCGAAGGGCACCATGTGTTAAATTCCAACGGCTATCTTTCCACATTCCAGAATAGTCAATTTTATACTAAATTTCTGTATAATGTTTTAGTGATATTGATGTTAGATATTATAGTCCCAATCTCGCACAATATAAAGACATTAATTATTTGGTAGTCAGGAGCATATATTTGTGTTTTTTTTTTATTTTACGACATTTAAGCGTAAATATGTACACCTTGTAATTTTAAAGAACTACGCTTTTTACTTTCTCACTATACTATAATAGTATAGAGAAAGTATAGTGATCGCAAAAAAATCGATGTTGTGATTTTTGTGGAAATATCCGTTTTGGGACCCCCTGAGTCCAAAAAAGTGGGTTTTACAAAATGTCTGTATGTCTGTATGTATGTCTGTATGTCTGTATGTCTGTATGTACATAAAGCTAGAGCGAAAACTATTCGATCGATTTCAAACAAATTTGCACCAGACATGTCAAGTAGGCCTGTATAGATGCACGAAAAACGGTTTTGAAAATTTCTGAAAAACAACCCCTTTTTGGCAAAAAAACCCAGTTATTATTTTTTTTTATAAAAAAAAGGCTCTAACGATTTTGATAAAATTTGTTTTATTTGTAGCCTTTCATGTGGCTAATCATATGCAAAAAACCGCATCTTTCTCAAAATTCTCGTTTAGCTAATAATAATAATAATAACTGATTTTGGGTTTTTTTTGGTCCTAAAGGGGGTTGTTTTTCAAAAATTTTCAAAGCCTTTTTTCGTGCATCTATACAGGCCTAACTGACGGGTTTGGTGCAAATTTGTTCGAAATCGATAGAATAGTTTTCTCTCTAGATAATAATAATAACATTTATTAGTTATTCTCCTACTTTAATAAATTACCTCTAATAACCCACCTAAAATTATTATGAAGTCACAGTGAATCTGTTTAATAATTTAAATATGTTTGTGAGAAAGTATGTGCCAGTATGTACCATACTTGTTTAAGTATGGTACCGTTTATTTATAGTGACTACTCTCAAATATTTCATGATCATAAATAAAATAACTGCATTTTTAACTGGACTATTTGGGAATACGTAATAAACAAATTCATCCTGTGTGTTAACAAACTCATCTACCACGACAATAATACTTCATAAAAGTTATAAGGCCACTGATTCGTAATTTCAAATTCCTTCTTGTACTAATGGGATTATATAGTTTGAATTAAATAAACTCCTTTTTTAGAAGTATTTAAAGAACTGAATCTTGTGCCGTTATTCAAGTTTCGCGCCACCAAGATATTACGCTTGTCAAATATTCTGTATTACCGACCAACAATACAAGCGCTCAGTAGTTCCTTTATCCCGCAAGGTAGCACCACTCAACAGACTCTAACATCTGATCGCTGTCATGCGCCTTAACCGGCTTTAGACACGGATAGTTTGGTTGAAAGTCGCCATTGATTCTTTGTCGATCTGAGAAGAGACGCCATGCGTTTAGCTTGTAATGCCGTTCAAAAATCTTAACCTGTTCGGTAATTAAATTGTAAATGTTATAGTCGTGTGTTATTGAACGACAGTGCGCTATTAAATAACATGCTTTATATTTAAAGCCTATTCAACAAAACACCAGGTATGTCCATAGCAATATAACCAAATCAAAATGTCTTAGCGTGTTCATTTTTGCTTATGATACATTAGCCTTGTAAGTTATTGTCAATCAAGTTCAGTTTATATTCAAGATCATCAATATTTCAAAATTATTAAGTGCATTTTTAATATTTATCTAATTCAATTTTGATTCTTTGAGTACAATTAGTGTACAACCTAGTGCCTAAATAACAACCTAGTAACTCTTGCCTAAATTCAAACCTAAGTCTAGGCTAAAGAAAATTGTGTAACCATATTGTTATAACTTTAAAGTCATAAAGTAAAGTAAAGTAAAGTTGTGTAACTTATTATCTTATGGTCATTCCGTTTTGAGGAAAGTCTGAAACATATAAACTTCACAAACATGTGTTTGCATTTTACATGTGGTAACAGTTAAAGTTTAACATGACAAATGGTACAGGTTAACTAATGTTAAATCTTGAATTACCAATTAACAATTATTCTCAACCTTGCTTGTTAAACACTTATCAAAATAATATAAAGGCAAACTCTTTAAGCCTAAAGTCTGTTCACAATGTTTTTGGTTTTAAAACCTACCATAAATTCTAAAACCATGTTCTTTTGTTTTACATGCAGTGTATAACTGGTGCAAGATGGAGAAGAAAATATGTTCTTCTGCTATTAAAAAAAAAACATTACCTTCAGACCACCAATGCAACTCTTTTCTATTTAATTTCGCCGAAAGTACCTAGTGTTTCAAAGTAGTTACACTCAAATTACTATCTATCAGTTCAAAACATAGCTATGAACTGTACAATAAAGTTGTACTTAAATCTGCAGTGAACATTTGTCATAAATTAATTTTTGAATAGGTTGTGTAAATATTGTTGTCTTTCTTAAGAGTTAATATATAATAAATGTCTTTTATAATTTAATTTAATTGGTAGGTGCGCTACAGCAAATTTTTGGAACTAAATCCTCCAGGGATTTTCAGTCAAAATTCTAAACATTTTTTTTTTTATTTATTATAAGAGAGACGTCTCACCAAATCGTTAAATGCCATTATTTTTATTATTTAATTTCTTTTAGTATTAAGGTTGGCCAACAAAATAAATGTTACCTATTAATAAATCCATGGTACAATGTATTTAATCTTGTAATTTTGTATAGTTAATAAAATTGTATAAATTTGTATTTATTATTAATGGGGAGGGTTTTTCAGTTTTTAATTTTTGGGGAGGGATCTTTTAAATTCAACAAAATAAATATTGTAAAGCAAAACTTTTATTAAATTCTTTTTTGTAATTAAGGGCGTATAAATTTTGACTTTTGTAATTAAGGGCATGTCATTTCTTTTTTTAATATATATATTTAAAATATATTTTTCTTTTGGTTTTGGTCAATAAATCAAAATCTAATCTAACTTCTTCTTTATTGAGTTGACCTCAATATATCTGAATAATATTTGTGAGTGATCGGCTAAGACATTTCTTTAGTTTGGCAAGTATTATTTTTTTAAGGTAAGTCCTTTTGAACATGTTCAGTCTATGCGGTCCAGTGTAGCTTCCATATATTTAATTGTCTTTATCCAAGACTGGTACAATCTAATAGGCGTCTTTTAATCAAAACGCATCGCTAATGCCACAAATACATCCCTAAAATACTGTTCAAAGGCTCAAATACCAACCCCTTTTGTAGCTCATTTCTATACGTAAACCACATACATTGAATGTATAGGTCTAGAACTCGATATCAAAGCTAAAATATTTATTTTGTATTACTAACACACACTTAGAATACATATTATAAGATGTGTTTAAAAAATTGTCTAAATTTAAACTAAATTTATTGAATATGCTTGTATGTTTTGTTTGACACCATTTTCATAATTTCCATAAATTGTCTAACAAGAATAACTAAAAATAATGTTTATATGTTTTATAATGTATAACAACAATAAAAGTTATTCCCTAGATTATAACGTTTGGTTTTCACCTTTCCGAATATAATTATTATGACTTACCTTATTCAATATTAGACACGCTAGCCTAATATAAGTCATAATAATTATACGAGTATATTGCATCATTGGCTGTGGTTCGGATTCCACTGTAGGTCCCGTCTTTACCAGTAGTTCTGTGAACAGTAGACCTCGCTCGTTGAAATAACAAATGTGGTTTTGAGCTTAGGTTAAAAATAGTGTGCCAGTAAGGAAGTAAGCACAAGGTTTAGCCAGTGAAACATTATTTACAACTCCCGCGATTCCAGGATTTCTAGTTCTCGTTTTTATTTCTTTTCTTGAGCTTTAACTGCTAAAGATTTTCTTTTAGGGGAATTTTGCTTTATTTAGGTTAATAATGCGTAAGATAGCTAAAAATATCGCGTTATAGTGGGACAACATACAATTAAATATTTACATACTTAAATAACTCAAACTTAACAATGTATCATAAGTTAACTTAAGTTCCATATCATATTCCAATATTAGAAAATAATGAAAACAAACGATGTTAAAACGTCGTGATAGTGATCTCAACCCATGTACCAACACTTCCCACGGTGTGCTACGGTCATTTTCTGTATGTCCTTTATCGCCGCGAGGTTTCATTTGTTTCATCTCATTTTGTAATTCAAGTAAAGCTAAGTCAAATACTTCTATGAAATTTACAATGATAATTTACACGTATACAGTTCAATTCTTTGATTTGTCCTCTACACTTTCTTATACTAATATGTCATTTTTGGGCAAATGATATATTCCTGAATTACTATTCAAATCAGGCCTAGTTTTGTTAGCAGTCTTGTAGTAGGAACATAAAAACTGGTGTTTTCAAAATAATAAATTTTAAATTGATAAATATTTTTATACAATTTTATTTAGAACTAAATTATGAAAATTTTTTACATTTATGAAAAAAATTACAATAATTTTTACTACTTTTTATGTAGGCCTAAATTTAAACATTTTCCTTTCGTTACTGAACGTAATTGTTTCTTGAGCTAATAACTTTCTTAATTTTACTTCAATTATTTTTTTTACTGGCATGTATGAATTCTTTAAACCTTTATCTACAAAAAAGCTATGGAACACGTTTGAATTGGTTTAGAATAAACGTATAAAAACATGGTTGAAATACAAAAACTTGGACTATTTTTAACAAATTCGAAGTTTACGGCCATTTTATGAGCTTACCGTTAGAGATACGGGAAAAAATCAAGAATACAATTTTGTTTAAAATTTAGTTTTCTTTTAGCAAAATGTTATAAGTTTTAAATTCGACTTTCGGTTAAGCCACAAACTGGCTTAGGAAAAAAGCTTACACTGAGAGAAACGGTCCGGCCGCCATTTTTATTTTATTTAAGGGGTTAAAAATGAAAAATGGAAAAAAACCTTATATATACATGGCTCGGCCTAGGAATAAGGAACATTCATGCAAAAAATCATAAAAATCGGTCAAGGCGTTTGGCCGTAATCGTGAGACAGACACACAGACATACAGACACACAGACACACAGACGAAATGCCGAACGGTCGAGTTAAAACGGAGACCTCGCTTACGCTCGGTCAATTAGCCTTAAGTGCAAAACAGCAAGACGTTAAATACGAAAAAAACCAGTATATTGCATAAAGTTAAAGTTTTTAGAAGGCCTACTTTTAAAACAATCAAAAAAATAAAAAGGTTTAAATCTCTCTTATGTAAAAGTTTAAAAGGTGGTCATTAAAAACTTCCCTTTTAAATAATATTTCGAATGTTATACAACACTTTTTGCCCCGCTTTTTAAAGATTAATTACTGCCAGGGTAAAAAGAAAATATAGCTTGCTGAAATACTGTACTGTATTGTATGATACATTTTTATATCAAGGGATTTTGTATGTACAAATTTGTTTACAAAAGTTTGCTTGTTAATAAAAATTATTTACAACCTACAGATAAACAACACTAATCACATGCATATTGCGCATGCGTTAGTTTACTGAAACGAATTCCGTACGTTTCCGTTGTTTCTAACGTCCAGTTGTTTGTCGTAGGTAAGTAAACCGTTTGCTTTAACAAACACAATCAAGTACATCATTCACAAAGAATGTAATCAACTTCACGAGGGTGCTGATTGCTGATTTTGAAAACATGTCAAATTAATATTGTTTTGTTGTTTATGTTTTTTAAGAAAATCATAATAATTGATTTTAAGTTTGGCTTTGGACCATAGAGAAACATTTTGAAAATAATTGCTGAGTTGAATAGGTACAAGGGTTAACGCGCGGGTTTCTTTTAGTCCGCATATATAGTTCGGAATACTATACATTAATTACTATACGGAATACTAAATAGGGGATTAACGTTATAAAATAACCAGCTGTTTACTTTAGTAGATACTTTAGTAAATACTTCTATTTACATATTTTTTCAACAGCATTACCATTAACTGTTGACGTCATTTTTTTAAGCAATTACAACTTCCAATTGTTAAAGAACAATTAACTCTTTTTGTGTTTAACTCTTTTTGAAAAGTCTTTTTGTATTTAACTCTGGAAGTGGCCTTGTAATTCGTACGTTTTCTTTTTGCATTTTGCAAGCATTTTTTCAGAAGCATTATCCAAATATAGTAATATTATATCAAAATGGAAAAGTGTTCAATCACTTTTTTTATAGAAGAAGGCCCAAAAGAATTAATATATGAAAACAAAAATGTATGTATATGTAAGTTTAAAATGTATTATCTCAGGAAGAAAAATACTTCCAGTAGCGGAACAAATCCAACTTTATTCGTACATAAAAAGTAGTACAAATTTTGAATTTTCTTCATAATATATAAAAGTTTTGTAATTTATTTCTAAATAGCAGTTTATAAAAATACATCTCATCTCCAATTTCTTTTCAGAAAACACCAGTTTTTATGTTCCTACTATAAGACCATAATAGATTTATAAATTTATAGATAAAATTAAAAAATTATTAAATTTATAAAATTTTTAGATAAATTAAATTTATTTATAAATTTTTAGATTTATAAAGAATAATACAATTATAACACATATTTTAATAAAAATAAAATACAACGTTTCAGTAAAACAAGAAAACCTTAGTTTTAAAATTTAAAAGTCCAAATGAAATTTATTAAAATTAAACAATTTTTTTTCTCTCTCTCTTCCTGACATTATTTTTTTTTTAAATCTGATAATCTGGCTAATGGTTGGATATCATAAGCACCACTATATTTTGTCTTTTTACTCTCTTTAAGACAGGAGATTTCCATTTTGAGTAACTCCAAAATTCCTGGCGAGAAACAAAAATAAATCTATCATAATATAAACTTCAAATGACATAGTTCACAGTCACAAAAGATTTTGGCCTGGTTAAGTTCATTAAATATTTAAGAGAGAGCGAGTCCTATCGATCACCAACAACGCAATACATTATTAAAATATGCATGCAGACACACTATCTTGAAATAAAATTTATTTCCTAATAGGGTTTTGTTAAATCAATAAACAATCCTTGTTTACTACTAAACCTATTTCATGATTGTGTCTATAGTTTGAAAATAGTCTCTTTTTGGAGAAAATATCAATTAGTTGTTAAAGATTTCAGATCAAACCACAAATAAATAATACAGAATTTTATTTATTCCAATAAAATTTTAGTAGCAATTTAGTTATCAATGTAAACAGAAATTTGTTAAGTCAGCTTTAACAATTCATCATAAAGATAAGATAGGTTAAATTAAGTTTACACTACAATGGTCTGAAAATACATTGCTTGCTAAACGCACTAATATAAATACAATTTCCAAATCTTTCATGTCTTTAATGGTAACGTTATTATAAATATTTAAATTCTTGTAATTTACTAGCAAATTTCCATAGGAAAGATGAGCTAATGCTGTGACCCTTAGGACGAGACCTAAAGTTGGGAGTAGTAAATGAGCACCGAACATGGTCCCCAGAACACATTAAAATGTGTATGTGTTCGCACTCTAACGGCCGAATTTCATGTCCGATTTGGTCCAAATTTGGTACACACGATTGTTTTTTAGGTGGCTCGAATGAGTTAAGCTAAAAAAATACAACAGGAAGAACGTTTTTTTGACCGGAAGTAACAATTTTTTTAGATGTTTCGTACTGGAATAGAATTTCTTTATGGTGTTATCTAAAAAAATATTATATAAGATATGATTCTGCACATTTTGTTTTTTAACCTCATAGCTCGCTTGGTTCCCTCAAAATCGATCAAAACGTAAAATACCATAAAAGTACCCGGTATCAAATTCACGTGGGGATTTTACCGTAGAGTCATTTTGTGGTCCGAGGCCGACGGCAGAGTTTGTACGCTGCGAGCGAGTCGAAGCAGTCCACAACCTTAAAGTAAAGTCCGATGCTAGTGAAACGATGCAGTGCTTAAGTAGAAGCTGGAGGCTTGTGTGCAATCAAATTCCACTAATATATTCCTTACACACTAGCAGCTTATTCGTGCCTTCGTAAGTAGTACAATTTCCAAAAAATTTTGTTGAAAACCCTAAAACATAATATAACCTAATTTTGGAAATTCGATAACTCATGCCAGTGGTTCAGATGCGTGGTCGAATTATTTATAAGTTTCTAATTTTACTCAAAGTTTTGTCGCTAGCCTATATAAAGGATGTTTCTGTGATGCACGGAGAAAATCCATAATTCATAGAAATAAATAAAATAAAACATCTTACAAACAAATGTCCGTAAACGATTCTTTTACCAGATATGCGCCATTTGTTTACTAAATTATGTATAACGGTATATTTGCATATACGGCTTAACCGATTGCGTTAGAATTTTGCACACTCATGAATACTATACTGTAGTATAAAATGTAATTTACCTTTTCCAATAATATTTTTAAAAATGGTCATCATTTAAACTAAAATAACTCAAAAGCTGTAATTTTTCAAAACAACGTCAAGAGAATATTTGTGTAGCCCGTTTTATTTCCTATCCAATGATAGGACCGTCAAAACTTAACAAAACAAATTTAAATTCTAAAACAGCGTTAATTAACATTTATAGGAACAAAGCGTAGACGACAATTAATTTGAAAGACCTGTTAATTAAGTTAGGTGTTGTTTATTTTGACCTATATGACTAACCTCTCTATTATCTTCGCTCATTACAGAATCATCCTGTACGCAGGTCAATTAACTCCCAGGACGGCTTGGTAACTATATACAAATATATATACAACTATGTACATCGTAATTGGATTTAGATAATGTTCTGTGTAGTCAGTCACCCGCTACAAAATGGGTTCTGGAGTAGGAAGACAATCTACGTTAAATACGGGCGTATTGTGCACACTAAGTTGGAACGGATACCATATGTTCCCGCTATTTCCAAGACTACCGTCCAGCTGTTTGACATAAACAAACCATGTGTTTTAACAAACACAATAAAGTTCACCACAAAGTAGTTAATGAACGGTGCGTATGTATAACGTGATTGTAAACATCTAAATTAATACTGTTTTTATTTTTAATAAATAAAATCTTACTTGTTAATTTTAAGGTTAGGTTTGGATCAGAGAGAAACATTTTGGAAATAGTGAATTAGTTCGGTGGTTGGTTTACGAAACAATCAAGGGTCTCTTTTACTCCACGTGTATAATTAAGTTGAAGTGTTATATTTTTACAAATGAACAGCTGATCGTATATGTAGGGTAAAGTGGGAAAACACTGTTAGAATCGGGCAAAATTCACTATTGGGAGTGAAAAAACTCCCGAAAAAGGTCAGGGTAATCGGAGCTGAGATAAAATTTCAAACAACGCGTGATATTAAGGTTCAATATTTTACGCGATGTATATTTTATTCATTTATTTTTATATGCGGGCCGCGTTGATTATAAAAACAGAAATATAAAGATCGAAAAATATATTGTAACTGATAGTTTATAGTCGAGGCAATACATTTCCATAAGAATGCCAAATGTGTATTAAAAATCTGAAACTTATTTAGTTTTCAGAATGTAGGGCCTATAACAAAACATACTAGGATACTAAACACACTTGATTGTCTTAAAGCGTTAATACAGTTCAAGGAATATGTTATAAATTGAATTCAATGAAATCTTAATATATAATAAATGAAAGCGTCGGTTGTCTGTTCGTGCCTCTATAACTCCGCGATCCAGCCCCGCAGAGGGCTTATATGGTACCATCCCCCATTTTTTAAGAAGGTAACGTTTTGGATTGTGGTGGTTTGTTCGGAGGTACGGGTGTCAAAATAGTGCATCGTACCAATCGACTTCTTAAGGTAACTCGTTGAAGCAGCTGACAAACTACTTGTGTTAATGAATTCATTTTCAGTATCCTGGTCACTGATTTATTAAAAATAAAGTTTCTTACCTTCTTTTCTTCCGTCACGTGACCTCTTAATACCTACTTGTGTTAGTTTTAAATTGTCTTAATTTGACCAACAATGTCAATGTTGGTGTTTGTTTAAACAATGAAATGTTTAATACGAACATTTCCTAACCTCAAATATGATGTCCAAATTGACTTTAAAGTGACGTGAAGTAGGTGTACAATAGGCCTCCTTAAAAGTTTAGGAATAAATTACTTTGTACGGAATGATTATAGCTACCGTTATACAAAGCAGTATCATTGTATTAATGCAACGACGCCGATGCGACGCGACGTTTGCAAAAATATATTTAAGGACTAGTTAAATATCCAAAGTATTCGAGCGAAATATTTTAACTAAATTCTTAAATATTTTTTCTGTCTTATTTATCATATTATGAAAGTATTTTCTGTTGCGGTTTTATATTCGCTACGGGATTTACTTTAACATAATGTTTCATCAGCTGCTTTGAATTGTTGACATTGATACTTTGTCCTAACCTATTTATACATGTTAATATATAATTACTGAATGAAGATGGATGGTTATACCTATATATTGTGTTCACAATTGGAGAGAACTGAGAAGTTCATTTTGCACATCCCGACTTGCAATAATTTTTATTACAGACTGACTATGCAACTTAGTGAAATGTTTGTGAAAAATTCTGAATGGACTTGTATAAAATTTTACATTTTTTATTTTTTATTGATTTACAAAACAATACTATTAGGTAAAAGCATAAAAAGATATTCAACTTCAATATTTGTTTGAATAAGAAGAGTTAATGATAAACATAATTAATTGTTAGAGATTCTTTATATTCTAATAATTCTTGTACTTTAAACATTTTCTAAAGTATTTTACTGTAACGCATATTTCTAGGTTTTTACTCAAATTCTTTTATTTTCATTAATTTTAACTTCAAGATTGTTACTGAATAACACGTACGCTCCATAAAAACGTTTATTTAAATAAATGTTGAAACCTTTTGGTAACAGCTTTTGCTATAACGTCAATTTATAGGCTTCTACTGAAAAGATTTTGGTCCTTTAAGATTCGTTAAAAGCCCAAAACAGTTCTTCCACTGTATGGGATTGTGTGTATTCGAAAACAATCCCTAATGAACAAATAATTGTCTCATCGGATATTTTCACCGAAAACTCAATCGAACTTTCTTTAACGATTTTTTTAGTTAGCTAGTTTTTTCTTCTAAGCTTCAATTCTTGTAAGTTATGTATGATTTTGTAAAGTTACTTTGAACTTAAGGTTTTACCACCTGATATTACTCACCATTATCATGCATATTTTGAATAGTAACATTTTAAAGTTTTGGGGGCTCCACCAGATCCTTCTTACGGATCAAATTATAGCTTGGCATGTGACGTAGGTACTCCAAAGAACTAGGTACAGTAGAAATAAGTACAGAGACCTTTTCACAAAATTATTAAAGATATTCAGAAATTTTTGAAAATAGTTCCTACAATGATTATTTTTGACAAAATAGTTAAATACATGTAAATCTGGTACAATTAATTTCTACTCAATTCATCATTCCAAAAGTAATAAATTTAAAGTTTACATTCGTCTAAGGAGGGCGGTGCTAGTAATTTAATTTCCAGTTCTCAAAGCCTTCAAATCTATGTGTTTTATTTTAATCACTGAATTACCAATTCTTAGCAACTATTTTATAATGAGCTCAAGAAACTCATTCTAATAACACAAAATTTGTCCAGTAGAGTTTTAGAAAAAACGTTTAACAGAACCATAGCAGTAAAACATGAGTCAGCTGAAATTACTAAAACAATAAAACAACAAATAAATATATTGATATTATTGGCTTAAGGCAGTTGAATTTGAAAAACATCTAAGTAAATATTTTAAATAAATAACAACTTAATCATTGGTTTAAGACAGCTACAGTAAACTATTTCGTAGATAATTTGAAAGATATGTTATTTTAACCAAGAAAAATCATGTTTAGTCATTAATAGTAATTATTTATCTGTATAGCAGTGTAGGATACGTTAAATTGTTTCGGTTACAATTTTGCAATCAGTCTCACCTTTAACCTACATTGCTATTTGATTTTTTTTTAGAAATATGCTTTTACATTTTCTAGATATTAATTGTTTTTATATCTTTTAAAACCTGTAAATAAATCCAAGTTGGACTTAGTTAAGGGGTATAGCATAACAATATGGAGAAAAAATTTGGTTTCTGTGAATAGCATCATTTATCCTTCATAATGCATGGTTCAACGAATATTGTATTTTAGGGCACTGGGATTAAATTATATATATTTAACTAATAATCTTTCAACTGATTTCAGCTAAAACTATATGCATACAAAACAGATTTCATCGTTTACTCACTGCGCTTACTCAAAGGCGATCGGGTTTACTCAGTCAATCTCTCTAATATACAAAGCATCCTGTCATCCATGCAAAAACTCTGGCTGTACTGCCCATGTGTCATCAACCAGGTCATAACAACCACCATGACCCTACCCCGATCTAAGAAAATCTGTCCCGATAATCTGTTTGCATTTGCTTCGCTACCTGTTTGATGGAAAGTGAGTTGGGAAACCGAGAGAAAGGGTAGGAGGCCTTAAGTCACAACATATAAAAGTTTGAAATTATATTAAATCTCAATATCGTGATTTGTGTACTTATAATCAATAAATAGGTATATTCATCATCTTGGTTGACTGTTTAAATAATATTATTGTTTTAATCAGAGCTTCATTACACCTTCATTAATTTTAAAGCTGTTTGCTATTTTAGAGCAGTAGAACTAATTTATTCATATTTAGAAACATAAATTTATTTTAATTAATTGGCAAAAAGTTGAATAATGTGCAAACATTTATACAAGTTCTTTTGAATTATTATAATGAATTATTGTGCTACAATACCATGATATAACAGTTTAATCTGTTAAGAATAGCCTATATAAATTTCGAAAATAATATATAAAACTAAATTCGTTTATTTTATTACCGGTAAAGCATTTTCTGTGTACGTTAATTTTGTAACTAAAATTCTAATGCAAATTGTGACTTAAATTACAAAATTTTAAATTTTCTATAGCATAAATAACGTTTTGATATTTTACTGATCAAGCTTTTCGTAAAATATAAGTTTTGTTTCAATTTACAACATCAGGCATCTTGAACGGAATTCAAATTGTTTTTATGTCCTAGCCACGTGCCAATTTTAAATCCAACACTCTTGTGACATTGCTCGTAAAAGCAAGATGAGAGAAATATTTTCAAAATCTTTCTTGAGAAGTTAGTTATACTAAATTTTAAGGAAATTAAAAAAAAATTACTATCTAAATACAGTTTAAATAAGAAACACTAACATTGTATAAAAAATAATGGTAAAGATGTACAGTAAAATGATTTACTAGTAAGAACAAATAAAAAAATAATGAATAACTTTAAGTTACTGACAATTACATTTTGTTACATTGAACTTAGTCATATCCCGTCAGCTTGAAAGCGAGCCTACTACCGTTTGCTTTACTTCCTCCCTAGTCTCTAGCCGAGATTCGAATCCGGTATTTTCTGATCAGGAAGATACCACGCTATCCACTCGGCTAAGTATTACCTCAAAACTACTTATAAATTAACAACACTTAAGTAATTAACAAATTTAACGTACAAGTAAAAACGCATGTATAACTACATCATCAGCACCATCTAGGAGTGGTTATACCAAGTTTGCTTTTTTTTTAGCCTGAATCAGTATAATTTTATACTAGCGAGAGGTTTATAATTTAAAAAATGGGAGACACAAATAATGCAGCCATATTGCATACCTCACCCCATTGTCCCCTAGTTGTTATATGTACAAACAAAATTATTGTACAAATATAAATTTATTCTGTTAAATTAGTTCAATAATACATTTTGTGAGTTTTGTTTTAACATTTTTTGGAGAACACTTTTTTTAACATTCATAACCAATATAGTTATAAACTGTAACCAGCCTACAATTCTACCGGATATACTTAGTAAGCGATATTTTGTTTACAATATTTTATGCAAAATTTAAATTTTGACAAATTTTATTTTAGAATTGGTAATTTTGTCCAAAATAGGCTTGCCCAGTTTTACATTCACTGTATTTGAGTATTTCCTTTGTTGAAAAAATCAATATGTAGGTCTACGAGTAGATTTACGACAGATAACATATTCATTCGAAGTATAACTTCTGCTGGAGGAAGACCACTGCTTGTTCCGCATGCTAACCCCTTGCTATCCAGTACACATAATTTATAGTTTATTTTTAGTAAAGGTGTATGACGGAGCATAACATAAGCTGAGATGGTAATTTATATTAGTCTATATGTCTAAAACAAATTAATAATTTTAGGACATATGCCTAACAGAAGTTATAATAAAAATTACAAATCTCCATCACCCGGCTTTTAAAACACAGAACTAACCTAAACATTTTAATACAAATATTCACTGCAAAAAAGTATGAACACACCACCTGTTAATGGAAGTGTTATTAGGATAAGCAGATGATTATTGTAACAACACTGAACTCTTCAGTCAGCCAAGCCATGTATTTTGTGAACAAATATTTTAATTACACGAGTAATATTGCTTGAAACTATTAATTAAGTTATTAAATTAAATGTAGCAATTGATTATTGGAATAGTTCTATGCCAGAAATTATCAAGAAATG